>JARQOD010001802.1:0-52222 GCA_033576555.1 Oophaga sylvatica | reverse complement strand
GTGATTATTCTATAGGTCTTTAACCAGAGAGATCATTCTATAGACATTACACACAGAGTGTTTTTTCTTAGAGTTTTTTCACACAGAGTGATCTTTTATGGTTCACACACACAGGTGATTTTTTTCTATAGAGTTTTACACAGGTGATCTATTTTAGAGTTTTTCACCGAGGATCTATTTATTGGAATTCAACAAGTGATTTTTTTCTTAGAGTCTTACCACAGAGTGATCTATTCTTAGAGCATTCAAAGAGTGATCTTTTTTGGACATTACACACAAGTGATCATTTTTAGAGTCATTACAACGAGTGATCTTTCTAAGATTTTTACACACAGAGTGATCTTTCTATTGGACTTACACACAGGTGTCTATTCAAAGTCTTACACACAGGGATTTTTCTTAGAGTCTTTACACACGAGTAATTTTCTATTGAGACTTCCCCACAGGTTTATTCTATAGAGTCATTACCCCCGGGGTGATCTATTCTATAGGTCACTACACCAGAGTGATCTATTTTTTTGAGTTTTTTACACACGAGTGATCATTCATAGAGTCATTAACACGGTGTTTTCATTGAGACTTACCCGAGTGATTTTCTAAAGTCTTACACACAGGTGATTTTTCTATGAGTTTAAACAGATGATCTTTCTATTGAAAATTTACACACAGATGATCTTTCTATGGCCATAAACGAGTGATTTTTTTGAGTCCTACAACAGGTGATCTATTCATAGAGTTTTTCCACGAGTACTATTCTATGGCCCCTTTACCACAAGTGATCTATTCTATAAGACTTAAAACCCAGATGATCTATTCTATAAATTATTACCGCAGAGTGATCATCTTGGTCATACACACAGAGTGATTATTCTTAGGTCATTACACACGAGTGATCTTTCTATAGAGTCTTACACACAGAGTGATCAATTTTTAGAGACATTACAAAAAAGAGTGATTTTCTCAGAGTTTTTACCACAGGTGATTATTCTATAGAATTACAAAGAGTTTCTTTCTTAGAGTCTTTAACACGAGTGATTTTTTCTTGAGTCATTATCACAGTGATCTTTCTTGAGTTTTACACACAGGTATTGTGATGTATTGCAAGTTCATGTTTGTGCGTTGCTGAACTACCCCCCCCTTCCTTCCCCCCTGTCAGCCTGCATCAGGCGTGTAAGTTGTAATGTGATGCCGTGCTGAAGTTTTCCCCTTCACCCCAGGGCCCCGCATTGTCCGAACACGTGCTTTTTCCTTAGCACATGTTGGAGAAAATTTATTTTTTTGGGTTTAAAAAAACGGGGGGCATTCGTAAAACCGAAGTTACTGTTTTGAACCTGCCCCGAGGGGATCTTCCCGTGGTACTGAAAAACCCTAACCCAACAAAAACCCCAAAAAGGAATTTGGGGGGCCCCCCTGACTAGCCCCCCAAGTGGGGCTCTTGGAACCGCTTTCAAAACAGACCATTGTAGGTCGCCATTATTCTGTGTTCAAGAAAGATTTTTAAAAAATTATAACCAAGAAAAAAACCCTAGCTTGTACCAGGGAGGTGGCTAGAGGACCACCTTTTTTTGGGTCAGAAGCTGACATGCATAAGTCTTACAGTAAATTTTCCTTCCAGAGTTCTTTCTGTGGGACGTGTGAGTAAGAATTCCAATGAACTAGACGTGTGGCCCTTCCCCCGCCGGGGCCTGTTAGATCTAACAACCAGTGAGTTATCTTTCATTTTACCCCCTTTTATTTTTAACTGCTTGTAAAAAACTTATTTTCCCCGTTTGTTACATCTTTTTTTTATTTTAAAACACCCCGTTTTTAAGGAAAAACCCCAAATTTATTATTTTTTTTCTCCTGTTTAAAAAAGGGGAATCGCACGTGCCTGAATACTACGCTACCGTTTTTGGGGTTTTTGGGGGCCCTCTTGATAATTGTGTTTAAAAACAAACCGTAGTGGTGGCAGCAAAAGAAAGGGGTTAAAGTTTTTCTTTTGGGGGGGGTGGCAGGACGGCCCCCCCCTTTAAGGGCGCTCGGGGGCAGACTGCGGAATCCGACTGCCCCCCTCGGGGTTGCCCGTCGTGAAACCCATCGCATTCCATTCACTGCCTTTCTTTTTTTGTGGGGAAAATCATACGCTGGGGGGCAAGGCCCAGCGTAAAAACCTCCCATTGGTCCGGACCTGTGTGCAGCCGCTCGGGGTTGTGGTCGGTGACCCCTTGAAGGTGGCCGTACAGGTAGGGTGCAAACGTTCAGTGCCCAGCCGGCCCCGGCCCCCTTTTTTCTCGTGGTGGAGTACCCCCATTCCCTTGGCAAAGTTTCGGCCGGTACAAACGGGGTGCCCTGGTTCCCCGAAAAAACCGGCTGAGTACAACCGGGCCCAAAAAATTCGCGGGCGTCGTCTGTACCGGAAAGGGGGCCGATGCTGGACGGCTCTCAACAGGGAGGCTCAAGGGCTGTTTTAAAAGACGGAATGCCCCCCACAGCCACTGTCCAGTTGCTTTTGGGGTAGCCCCCCCTTGGTGGGCCGTGGGGGTTTTGCAATGGCGCTATGTTGGACAACCCCTTATCCCTGCGTGCCGGAAGGTTCACCGTTTTTGGTCCGGGGGGGGGCCCGGGGACCGACGCGTCCCTTTCTGGGTTGGTCAGGAAACCCCCGCCTCCCGGTCCCCGGTAGGGACTCCTCTCCCATGGGGTTTCCCCCCTTTTGGGGTCGGCCTGCGGGTGAATAGCTTGAGCACCCCTGGAGATGTGAAGGTGTTCCTCCCGGGAACTAAGACGGCAATGTCCCCCGGGTACGCCACGGTACTCCTCCACCCCCTGAAGAGGTGGTTGACCATCCCCAAAAGTGGCAGGGGCATTCTTCTGCCGAAAGGCATGATGTGGACTGTCAGCCCAAAAAGGGGTGATAAAGGCGATTTTCCCCCGCCCCGGGCCGGGGGAATTCCAGTATCCCCGGCCCCGCCCCGATGGTTTGTCTTTGGATTCGCAACCGCTCCGCAGATCCTCGATGCGTGGTTTGGGTGGCTTCGGGTTTTGTGTGGCTTTGACCCCCTGTAGTCCACGCAAAAAAGGGTGGTCGATCTTTTTTTGGGGAGGAACTACAGGTGGGCCCACGCGCTTTTGGCGCCGGACACCCCAGTGCAAAAAATTTAGGGGTTCCGGCGATAATCTGCTGCATTTTTCCCGGTCCATAAGGGGCCGCCGAACGGGGCTGTTCCCGGGTCACCCGTGGACTGCCAACTTGGTCTTCGGGGCCCGGTTAGTAACACGGCCCAAAGGGGGTTCCCCGGTGGTCAGCAATGCAAAAACCCCGGGGGGCGGTTACGAGGCATTTCCTCCATGTCCTCAAGGGAAACCCTTGGCTTCTTTGGGCCACTGTCTAGGGGGGTCCTCTTCCCGTCCGGAGATTGCAGACGGTGGACGCAGGTTTCCTTTTGTGATGGGCCTTATCTGTTGCGTGAAACCCTTTTCCCCTCCCCCGAGTGTGGTCAAGCGTACCACTGGGGCTGGGTTGAGGTTGGTGCACACTGGGGGTTCCCCCGGTCCTGAAGCTTATCCTTTGGTGGGGGGGCCAGCACCCACACCTTTTGCCCCCCCGGTGGTCCCCTCCCGGGCGTTTGGTCGTCCGTGCTTCGGTCAGCCTGACCCCGCGTCTGTTGTCAGCACCAACTGCGTCAAGGTCTGCATTTTTTCGCGGAACGATGACAAAATCCACGATGGACACTTTTCCTGGGGGGTTTTGGGTCATCTTCCCCCGGATCTTATAACCCGGGGTCCCCCCTGCCTCCTACAGGAGTCGAAGGGGGGGAAACCCCGTCGAGGGCGGGGTTTTTGTGGCAAATAGAGGTGTGGGAGGTACCCCCCCCATGCGCCCGGGGGTTACCAGCATGGGGCATCTGTTTAGGGTACCTTAAAGCGCTACCACCCATTGGTCTTGGGGGGTAGCATCGATACCTACCGCCCTGCATTTTGCTGCGAGGCCTTATTTTGGGGAGACATAAAAATTGGGGGCCCCTTTATCGGTAAGATCTCCCTGGGGAAAACCACCCCCAAAAGATGGTCACCGTGCATCTGCCCCCCTTTCTGCCCCCCGTTGAGGACAGAGCTACGCCCCGGGTACCGGGAGGTAGTCTACCCCCGTCGGATGTTTTTTCTTTCGAGCTGCTGGGGCGGCACGGGCCCCTGTCCAGCGTCTTGGAAGGTCCTCTTATGGCAACGGGTAGGGGGGGCCCAAACGGCCCCCCCCCTTTCCCCCCTCTTTGCAGGGTCGGAGCGGAGTAGTTGTACATCTGTCCCCATTTGGGGCCATTGAAAAGTTGGCAGCCCCGGCCCCTTGTTTTGCTAATCCCAAGTGTCCAGCAAGGGAATCTCATGGGCTCCTCAACAACTACCCCCGGGGGTGCGGGAAACCGCGTTTCCCCTCAAACCCTCCTTTGGGAAAATGGGTACGGGGTTTGGTACAACCTTCCTCGTTCCCAAACCCCTCCCTTTCGTACGGAGGTGGGGGGTTCGGCGAGGTGTCTCAAAGTTTTTGGTCGCATTGAGTGCGAGCGGGGCCGGCTCCGGGTGGAGGCAGCCAAAATGAGTCAGGGTTCCTTCCTACTGGGGCCCCCGGGACCGGCTTGGGTCCACTCTGGTTCAGTCTCTCCCCTAGGGGGGGGGCCAGAAGGGAGGGCCCCCACCCGATCGGGCCCTGACTCGGGTGACAGCAGCAAAAATGCAGTTCCCCGGGGGGTTTTTATAGACCCTCGCCGCGTGCTTGGGCTCTACCTCCCCACCCCCCAACCTTCAGGAGCAGTGCTCTTTGGGGCCATTACCTTCCCGGTGGCACGGGGAGTGTATGGGTCCCTTTCCCGGGTTTCCCCTGCCCTCCCCATTTCCTTGAGCACTGTCGCTTGCCCCGCTGGGGTTCCCACCGTTCACCCCGCAGACAGGGCTAAAAGCCCCTTCCCCGGGAACATCTACCACTTCGGGGAAAGGTTAACGTTTTGATGGCACAGATACTCACTTCAGATCTTCCTGGGAAAGAAAGGTTATCATTTTTCATCCTTTGAAAAACTTTTGCAGGAACACAATCGTTTCCATCATCATCAACTCAGGGGTTAAAGTTAATTTCATCAATTTGGGGGGGGGCAGGGACTAGTCGCCACCTCCCCCAATCTCCCAATAAAAATCAGGGGCGGGGTTTCGGACACCCCATTCCTTCCCCGCTCCCGGTCCCCCCGTCAATGAAAATGGGTTTCGGCAAGGGGGGAGGGGCGCCCCCAATCCCGGGAATTAATTTTTCCCCGGAATCAACTTTCAGGGCCGCCATTTTGGGGGGGATGGGGGTTCGTACCCCCGGTGCCCCCTTTAGGCCTTTTAGGCAAAAGGGCCCCCCCCGCGGACGGGCTGCCGTTGTCATCAACCTCCCCCCCACCCACCCCCCCAAAAAAAGAGGCGTTGGGCCGGAGGCCTTGGCTGGGGGGTTTTCTGCCTCTCCGGACGGGAAGCGAACGCCTCCAAAGCTTTGCCCTTCAGCCGGGGGTCAAGTACCTGGCCCATTGGTCGGCAGGCAGCCGGTACTGTCTGCAGACTTTCTCAAAGGCCCGCAGAAAAGTGTCCAAGTCTCCGTCCCTTTCCAGCACGGGAAAGTGCTCCGGCCGGGGCTTGGGACTCTGAGTGCTGCTGGGCACACTGCTCTGGGCTGTGGAGGGCATTGCCCCTCGCTGAACCATCTCCAGCTCATGGGCTCTCTGCGCTTGGGCTTCCCGCTCGGCTCGGGCTCTCTCAGCCTCCCGCTCGGCTCTCTCAGCCTCTCGCTGGGCTTGGCGCTCGGCTCTCTCAGCCTCTCGCTGTTTTGCCTCTCGCTGGTCGGCTCTCTCTTGAGCTTGCTGAATCAGCCTCAGGCGTTCTTCCCGGTTGTCAGCGGTGAGTCCCTCCAGGGCCACCTGCAGGTAAGGGTCCACCTCTCTCTGGGTGTAAGCAGTCAGGGGTTGGGCCTCTGCTCCTGCGGCACCACCTTGGCTTGGACCGGCTCCTGCGCCCGCCACGCTCCGATGCTCTTCCAGTTCCTTCAGGGCCTGGACCAGTCGGGCTTTGGTTTGGTTCTTGTGGTCAAGGCCGTGGTACACGCAGATTCCCACAGAGTGTCCCTGTTCTGCTTTTCGAACCAACTTGCTCCTCTTGTAGCCATGGTTGCCAAATAAAAGATAGGATAGAAAAACAAAGAGAAGGGAGGGGTAACCGCAAGTACACACAATTGTCTCAGGACTAATAAACACTGAGTCTGTTCTCCAAAACTTTAGATGCAGGGTCCCTGAAGAACCGTGCAAGTTTTTTAGTGAGAGGAATGATTGCTCAGACCAGATCACTAATGCTCTATAATCCCACCGCTTGCCACCAATATGAGATGAACGGGCACACAGTCCGCCACACGGTAGCCCGGGGGTCACGGCTTGTGATCCCACCGCTGCCACCAATATGTGATGAACGGGCACACAGTCCGCCACACGGTAGCCCGGGGGTCACGGCTCGTGATCCCACCGCTGCCACCAATATGTGATGAACGGGCACACAGTCCGCCACCCGGTAGCCCGGGGGTCACGGCTTGTGATCCCACCGCTGCCACCACATGTGATGGAACGTGCACACACACGACGGCTGCTGCCGTCCGACCAGTAAACTGCAGGGATTTATAACTATCCCACTTCCACTTAGGAACTTGCAGCTCTCTGGCGCCCCCCTTACCCTCAGGTCAGTCAGGGAACTGCACCTAGGATAATTGGTCGCCAGACGGGTCACTTGGATGTGTGCTGGCTATTGGGCACGCTGCAGTGAGGGAATTATAATTACTCCTGGCTGCAGCCAGGCAGTACCCTTATAAACCCCGCTGCGTCACTGCCAGCGTCACCCAATAGATTAACACTTTACACCCCTTCCTTTTAGCTGCCACCAGCTACAGGTTTGACTTAATACACAATTTATCAAGAGGGTCCGTAGCAACCCCAAAACAGTAGCGTAGTTACTTCAGGCACGTGCAGATTCGTTTATAGAGCAGGAGAAACAAACTAATAAATTTATAGGTTTATTCCTTAAAAACAGGCAATGCTTATATAATATAAAAAGATGTAACAAACTGAGACAATATAGTTATGTACAGATGCAGTTATAAATAAAATGGGATTAAGAATGAAAGATAACTCACATGGTTGTTAGATCATATACAGGCAGCCAGGCTGGGGGAAGGAGCCACACGTCATAGTTCATTGGTAGATCTCTTACTCAGCACGTCCCAGCAGAAAGAACTCTGGTAAGGAACTTCACTGTAAGACTTATGCATGTCAGCTTCTGACCTCACAAAAAGGGCTGGTCCTCTAGCCACCTCCCTGGCTACAAGCTATGGTTTGAGCTCTGCGATATCATAAGGTTCATAACTCGTTCTGTGAACCTAGCAGAATAATGGCAGACCTATCAATGGTCTTGCTTTGAAATGACGGTTCCAATGAGCCCACACTTGGGTGGGCTAGTTCATGGGGCACCCGAGAATTCCATTTCTCGGGTTCTGTTGGAGTTACGGGTTTACCAGTACCACGGGAACGATGCCCATCGGCGCATGGTTCAACACAGTAACTTTCGTGTTTCTAGCGAATGCTCCCACCGTGTTATTAACCAAAAGAATGAATTACTCCAACATGGCTGCTATAGGAAGAAAGCACGTGTTCGGACAATGCAGGACCCCTGCGGTGAAGCGGGAAAACTTCCAGCACTGGCAGCTCACATTACAACATTACACTGCCTGAGTGCAGGCTGACAGGGGGGAAGGAAGGGGGTAGTAGTTCTAGCAACAGCACAAGACATGAAGCTTGCAATATCATCACAGTGATCTATTCTATAGAGTCATTACACACAGAGTGATCTATTCTATAGAGACATTACACACAGAGTGATCTATTCTATAGTCATTACACACAGAGTGATCTATTCTATAGAGTCATTACACACAGAGTGATCTATTCTATTGAGACATTACACACAGAGTGATCTATTCTATAGAGTCATTACACACAGAGTGATCTATTCTATAGAGTCATTACACACAGAGTGATCTATTCTATGGAGTCATTACACACAGAGTGATCTATTCTATAGAGCCATTACACACAGAGTGATCTATTCTATAGAGTCATTACACACAGAGTGATCTATTCTATAGAGACATTACACACAGAGTGATCTATTCTATAGAATCATTACACACAGAGTGATCTATTCTATAGAGTCATTACACACAGAGTGATCTATTCTATAGAGACATTACACACAGAGTGATCTATTCTATAGAGTCATTACACACAGAGTGATCTATTCTATAGAGACATTACACACAGAGTGATCTATTCTATAGAGTCATTACACACAGAGTTATCTATTCTATAGAGTCATTACACACAGAGTGATCTATTCTATAGAGTCATTACACACAGAGTGATCTATTCTATAGTCATTACACACAGAGTGATCTATTCTATAGAGTCATTACACACAGAGTGATATATTGTATAGAGTCATTACACACAGAGTGATCTATTCTATAGAGTCATTACACACAGAGTGATCTATTCTATAGAGTCATTACACACAGAGTGATCTATTCTATAGAGTCATTACACACAGAGTGATCTATTCTATAGAGTCATTACACAGAGTGATCTATTCTATAGAGTCATTACACACAGAGTGATCTATTCTATAGAGTCATTACACACAGAGTGATCTATTCTATTGAGACATTACACACAGAGTGATCTATTCTATAGAGTCATTACACACAGAGTGATCTATTCTATAGTCATTACACACAGAGTGATCTATTCTATAGAGTCATTACACACAGAGTGATCTATTCTATAGTCATTACACACAGAGTGATCTATTCTATAGACATTACACACAGAGTGATCTATTCTATAGAGTCATTACACACAGAGTGATCAATTCTATAGAGACATTACACACAGAGTGATCTATTCTATAGAGTCATTACACACAGAGTGATCTATTCTATAGAGTCATTACACACAGAGTGATCTATTCTATTGAGACATTACACACAGAGTGATCTATTCTATAGAGTCATTACACACAGAGTGATCTATTCTATAGAGTCATTACACACAGAGTGATCTATTCTATAGAGTCATTACACACAGAGTGATCTATTCTATAGAGTCATTACACACAGAGTGATCTATTCTATAGAGACATTACACACAGAGTGATCTATTCTATAGTCATTACACACAGAGTGATCTATTCTATAGAGTCATTACACACAGAGTGATCTATTCTATTGAGACATTACACACAGAGTGATCTATTCTATAGAGTCATTACACACAGAGTGATCTATTCTATAGTCATTACACACAGAGTGATCTATTCTATAGAGTCATTACACACAGAGTGATCTATTCTATGGAGTCATTACACACAGAGTGATCTATTCTATAGAGTCATTACACACAGAGTGATCTATTCTATAGCGACATTACACACAGAGTGATCTATTCTACAGAATCATTACACACAGAGTGATCTATTCTATAGAGTCATTACACACAGAGTGATCTATTCTATAGAGACATTACACACAGAGTGATCTATTCTATAGAGTCATTACACACAGAGTGATCTATTCTATAGAAACTTTACACACAGAGTGATCTATTCTATAGAATCATTACACACAGAGTGATCTATTCTATAGAGTCATTACACACAGAGTGATCTATTCTATAGAGACATTACACACAGAGTGATCTATTCTATAGAGTCATTACACACAAAGTGATCTATTCTATAGACATTACACACAGAGTTATCTATTCTATAGAGTCATTACACAGAGTGATCTATTCTATAGAGACATTACACACAGAGTGATCTATTCTATAGAGTCATTACACACAGAATGATCTATTCTATAGAGTCATTACACACAGAGTGATCTATTCTATAGAGCCATTACACACAGAGTGATCTATTCTATAGAGACATTACACACAGAGTGATCTATTCTATAGAATCATTACACACAGAGTGATCTATTCTATAGAGCCATTACACACAGAGTGATCTATTCTATAGAGTCATTACACACAGAGTGATCTATTCTATAGAGTCATTACACACAGAGTGATCTATTCTATAGAGTCATTACACACAGAGTGATCTATTCTATAGAGACATTACACAGAGTGATCTATTCTATAGACATTACACACAGAGTGATCTATTCTATAGAGTCATTACACACAGAGTGATCTATTCTATATAGTCATTACACACAGAGTGATCTATTCTATAGAGTCATTACACACAGAGTGATCTATTCTATAGAGCCATTACACACAGAGTGATCTATTCTATAGAGCCATTACACACAGAGTGATCTATTCTATAGAGTCAATAAAAATATTAGTCAGGTAGTTTGCGCACATAAAAAACTGACCCGCACAATGATCAACATGGATTCGTATGTCCCATTTTATGTCACTTCTTTTAAGGGCTTTAGAGTTTGGAGATCTGCAAGTTATGAAAATAAGTCACCTGCTCATTCTTTTAGTGTCTGTCGTCTAAAGGACACCTTGAGCACTCAGCCCAAAAAGGAGAATTTCCTGAAACAATTTCTGCTTTTACTTTTCAAAATTCTAAATTCTCAGTGTGAGCAGAGTCTTTCCCATGCGATCGGCATATAGGATGTTATTTTGTGGTAGTAAAAGCCGCATTGTCCCGAACCTGAAGGAAGGGACAGCTTTGTGGACAAAATTTAAAATGGATTCCCAGGGGCGATTACTTTCATCAGGGCCATATGAACATTTATACACATGGACTTTAGCCAAAATGTTACAAAACAGATACATATTTCACTTTGATAATAAATGTCCTGAAAAAATGAAACAAATAAACAAAAAAAACATAAATATGAAAAATACCCAACACAATCTCTAGCCTTGAATATCAAACTATTGTGTTAGGAAGAGTCCAGGAAGCCAAACTCTCCGCACTCCAGAATATTCTCCTCTGTTGTCTCACCATCAGCCTCGTAGATCCGTATGAACCAGAGGAACGAAAATCTCAAACCTCAGGCCCTAATTAATCAAGACACGTGTTTTGTAGCCCAGTCTTGATGACCAGTGCGCCGGACTGCACCTCGTAATTACTATGTCGCCTCTTTCTGCTGCCATGTAAGAATTGTCTGCCAGTCGTGGACTGGAGGGTATTTCTGTCATAATTTACTGGATCTTACGAGGCCCTATACAATTTTAGACATGTGTGTGTGAGTCGCTCGTAGCCAGGGCCTGTGGGGTACTCGGCACCGAGCCCGTTCACCTCTATGGGGGATGTCACGGGTAGCGCAGCTCGGTCCGTGGCCCTGGGCGCTCATTGAAAAGGGGATATTTACAGGGGAATTATAGGTTTGTAGAAATGTTCGTGACGCCACCTGTGGTTCCTGGTCAGGGTGACCAGCGCTGCAGGGTAGATCTTCTGAGGGGTTGTTACTGGGCAGCAAGGTGTTAAGTCTTCCACAGGCAAGACTGATCCCTCATGGTATATGGCGGTGTACGGGTGCAGGATCAATAAGGCAGACACACACAAGAAAGTCTCTTTCTGTACCTTTACTGATGGTAGTTGCAGGCACGTCCCGGGAAGCTGGCAGGGTGGAGGATGCACATCCAGTAATCCCACTGAGTAGGTGTAGGGCCTCCTTCCTTCTGTTGTGTGTGAGTTTCTGACTTGCATAGAACAAAGTCTAACTCTGTCTTTTCAGCTACACCCGGCTGACCTTGTGATGGAGCCTTATTTTTGGACAGAACTAAGTCTCTAATGGTTGGCCTACCAGACTCCTGTTCTTCCTGACCCCGGTTACGTATCAGCACTGCAGGGCCCCTGCGACCTGAAGTCCAGCAGGGTCTCCGGTATCTCCTACTAGTCGTGAAGAAGCTAGCAAGCTCGGACCCGGTGTCCGGTAGTGCAGAGCAGAGGTAAGCGATCAATGCTGTTTCAACCTTTAACGCTCTCTCAAATCTTCCACTTGCCTTTCGTCCTACTATAACCTTTAACATAAGCACAAATAGCAGCAGATGGCAGTTTCTTCCACACTCCTCTGCTAACAAAACTAACAGCTAGCCAACTCCCAGCTAGGCTGTCTGGAAACACTAACTAACTGCTGTCTCTCTCCACAACCCTTATATACCTATGTACTCTTCAAGGGCTCCCTCTGGTGGCACCAGGGAAATGTGAAGTGTGAATGCATATCGGGTTTGTCTGTGGGTTTACCTTTCGTGCAACCTCCAGGGTAACATGTGGCCTCAAGCGCAGCTGGGCTACACATATGGAAGGTCACAGTGCACGAATCGTCTTCACAGAAAACCATGGGAAGACCCTCCAAAAAACATCAGCAGCCAAAGCTTCAAACAACACAAAAGACGCCAGAGTTATCGAGGCATCTGCTGCTTAAAAAACTCAGCAAGTTCACATTAGTTCAGCGCTGCCACAAGGAATTTCAAGGCCCCATACTGGCAAAATGTTTGGGCCCCCTTGAGACTCCACTAAGACTCCGCCTGCGCCCTTCAAACCTTCCACATCCCACCGCCCACAGTCTGTACCTTATTGCAGGCAGCAGTCAGTAGGGTTGACTTTATTAGTACTTAGTAGTTTGCAGACAGCAGAGACGGTCTCCAACATCACACTGCACAAACTGGGAGTGGAGGATTAGTGGGTGTGTAAGGAGATGGACATATTGCCCTGTTACTCCTTGAAGACATCAGTGCTGTGTATAATGTAAAGTGTAAGGTGTATAATGTCAGGTGTTATAGTGATGGTGATGTGTAGTGTGGATTGTGATGTGGTGTATTGTAGTGTTTTGCACTGTACTGTGAGGAAACTGAGTTCTGCCCAGCAACAGTGTGCAGGGTAACACATACAGTGCCTTGCGAAAGTATTTGGCTCCCAGGAACTTTTCAACCTTTTCCACATATCATGCTTCAAACATAAAGAAATCAAATGTAAATTTTTGGTGAAGAATCAACAACAAGTGGGACACAATTGTGAAGTTGAACGAAATTTATTGATTATTTTACATTTTTGTGGAAATACAAAAACTGAAAAGTGGGGCGTGCAATGTTATTCGGCCCCTCTACTTTCAGTGCAGCAAACTCACTCCAGAAGTTCATTGTGGATCTCTGAATGATCCAATGTTGTCCTAAATGACTAATGATAAATATAATCCACCTGTGTGTAATCAAGTCTCCGTGTAAATGCACCTGCTCTGTGATAGTCTCAGGGTTCTGTTTGAAGCACAGAGAGCATCATGAAGACCAAGGAACAGAACAGGCAGGTCCGTGATACTGTTGTGGAGAAGTTTAAAGCCGGATTTGGATACAAAATGATTTCCAAAACTTTAAACATCCCAAGGAGCACTGTGCAAGCGATCATATTGAAATGGAAGGAGTATCATACCACTGCAAATCTACCAAGACCCGGCCGTCCCTCTAAACTTTCATCTCAAACAAGGAGAAGACTGATCAGAGATGAAGCCAAGAGTCCCATGATCACTCTGGATGAACTGCAGAGATCTACAGCTGAGGTGGGACAGTCTGTCCATAGGACAACAATCAGTCGTACACTGCACAAATCTGGCCTTTACGGAAGAGTGGCAAGAAGAAAGACATTTCTCAAAGATATCCATAAAAAGTGTTGTTTAAAGTTTGCAACAAGCCACCTGGGAGACACCAAACATGTGGAAGAAGGTGCTCTGGTCAGATGAAACCAAAATCGAACTTTTTGGCAACAATGCCAAATGATATGTTTGGCATAAAGGCAACACAGCTCATCACTCTGAACACACCATCCCCACTGTCAAACATTGTGGTGGCAGCATCATGGTTTGGGCCTGCTTTTCTTCAGCAGGGAGAGGGAAGATGGTTAAAATTGATGGGAAGATGGGTGGAGCCAAATACAGGACCATTCTTGAAGAAAACCTGTTGGAGTCTGCAAAAGACCTGAGACTGGGACGAAGATTTGTCTTCCAACAAGACAATGATCCCAAACATAAAGCAAAATCTACAATGGAATGGTTCACAAATAATCGTATCCAGGTGTTAGAATGGCCAAGTCACAGTCCAGACCTGAATCCAATCGAGAATCTGTGGAAAGAGCTGAAAACTGCTGATCACAAACGATCTCCATCCAACCTCACTGAGCTCCAGCTGTTTACCAAGGAAGAATGGGTGAGAATTTCAGTCTCTCGATGTACAAAACTGATAGAGACATACCCAAGCGACTGCAACCGTAATCGCAGCAAAAGGTGGCGCAACAAAGTATTAAGTTAAAGGGGCTGAATAATATTGCACGCCCACTTGTCAGTTTTTGTATTTTCACAAAAAATTTAAAATAACCAATAAATTTCGTTCAACTTCACAATTGTGTCCCACTTGTTGATTCTTCACCAAAAATTTACATTTGGTATCTTTATGTTTGAAGCATGATATGAGGGAAAAGGTTGAAAAGTTCAAGGGGGCCGAATACTTTCGCAAGGCACTGTAGTTAAGTTTTTGGACTAGGCCAGAGAGGGAGGAGCTATGTAGCAGGATCACAGAGGACTTCCTGGTAGTGAGTCAGACAGGGCCTTGCTTGCAGCTAGAGCAGATGTTTGGTCTGAGTGCTCAGCAAAGCTGCATGCAGTGAGTGTTTTGTGGCAAGAAAGAAAGGAGATTGAGACAAAGATAGCGCAAACCTGAGGAACAGACCAAAACAGATTGAGAGTTATAGAGATGTAGATAGAAGGATACTGCCAGATCAGACAACTGACCAGAGAGCAGAGTGACCACAAGAGATGGGTCCGGAGAAGGACTAAAAGCACGGCCCCGAGTAGCTTACAGCTCTTCAAGGTAATGGGCCAGAATGGAATAGAACGTGAGGCACAGTGAGTGCCCCAGGCGGGAGTTCCCGAAGAGTCAGAGAGCTTGAAGCGGAGTCTGGCATTATTGGCAAACCCTCCCCTCTACAAGGAGGATCAGACGTGGATTGTGGTGTTAAGCTGGATGGTGGCAAAGGAAATGAGAGCAGTGGAGGCAGTAAGGTGAGAGGCTGGGTAGGTAATGAGACTGTGTATTGAGATGCTCTGTATTAATGAAGAAATGTGCGAGACGTTGTGTACCTGCTATCCTGTGCACTTAGTTGCCACACAATTGCTGTTTAGTAAAGCTTTGTTTGTTAAGAACTGGTGGTCTCCTTTTTATGAACTGCTTAAAATCTTGTTTTGGCAAACCAGCATCATCGGTTACACATGGCCTGGATGGGTGTAGCGCCCTCACAGAACAAGTCCACACACCCAGCCAGGACCCCCACATTCATGTAACATGACGGGGCACAAGAGTTGAGTACCTCGCCCACTGCTACTGCTTGTGACGCTAGTCACTTCTCACAGCCAAGCCATGAGTCAAGATAGTCAAGGAGTCCAAGGTCAAAAGCCACGAGGGTACATCATATACAGAAGGAAGAGACAAAAGTGTAGTCAGGTAGCGCTCCAAGATCAGAATACCAGGAGGATTAAGGATCAGAGCAGAAAGAGTTAAACAGAAAGATGGTCAGAATGAGGTCCAAGGACAGGCAATGAAAAATCAACATACAGAACTCAAGGCACAGAGGAAACAGTTAAGTAGCATGGCAATCACCTGGGATAATGAACACTTTGAGACAGCCGTCACCTCCCAGTCTCAGATTGGATAGTCGAGCTGTCAATCAAGACACTGACAGCTCAGCATGCCCCTGTATCAGATTGGATGGCTGAGCTGTGAATAACTGTATCTCAGACAAACTGAGGGGTGGAATCGTGACACTGCCCTATACCACGTTACAGGTGGGCCATCGGGTGGGTGAATGGGAGATCGATGGGCGAGTGGGCAAGCGCACTTCATCACTTTTGGAGCCCTCAACTCCTGCATATAATATGCTGCAAGGTCCTGGAGCATGCCGGCCGTTTAGGAACAGAGGGCGGAATGGCAGTGTCTGATGTCACTACTGCGGCCATACAGTAAAAGTTGCTGCAGCTGTGACTGACTTTTACTTAAAGCAAAGTTAAGTAATTATTCCGGGCCCCAGCATACCACGCAGTCTGCCAGGCCATTTATACAGTGGCTGGGCTTTGCTGCCTAGGCGCAGGCTGTGCCGCTGGGTCTCACCTAGTCTGAGCCCCCTCTTTGCTTCTGCTCACCGGGCCCCATACAACAATAATGGCAGTAGTGCCCTGATGGCAGCCCTGCACTAGTTTATAAGATGCGTGCACATACTCATAGGCAATGTGCACATAGCGTCTTTTTGCTGAGCTTTTGGAGCAGAAAGGGCTATGTGCAGACAGCATTGTTTAGTTACCAATATAGCTGCCGGAGTTTTCTCTCACAAAGACATTTTCAGCCAGCAGTTTTTGCCGTTTTTTTCATGGCTGCTGCTTATATGTATCTCTATGGAGAGCATGCAACTTCTGAATGGAAGTCGCCTGATGAAAGAACATGATACTTCTTTCAACCGCTCCACTATTACCAAACCCTGAAGTAGTTAAAAGACGCAGTGTGACTGAACATGAACACAAGGATAACACTTTCCCATAGACACAGAGATGTATTTTCTTTGCTTTTGAATGTTTTTAGGCAGTTTCTGAAACGGAAAGTGATGCCATGTGCACATAGCGACTGAGCAAACACTCCAAATTTTGGAGTTTTGCATTTTTGAAGAGAATTTAAAGAGTTTCCAGTCCGTTTTTGCTCTGAAACCTCATAAAAAATAGTCTGTGTGTACATAGCCAAAGAGTGAAAACACAAAGAGTTTTGAGATTTGGAGGAGTTGGAGAGTTTCTGCACAATTTTTGCTCCAAGAACTGCTCAAGCGTTGGGTTATGTTTAGGGCTCATACTCATCTGCATTTAAAATGGACGAGTCCAATAAGATAAATATCACATTGCACTCTGACTGTTAGTCAATGTTTCTCTGTTCATTTTTTCTCACCTCGGATCGGCCTACGAAAGCTGCGAATGGCCTCGTATATCGGACGAGACTCCCCAATGCAAGTCAATGGGTGTGAGAAAAAAGTTGCAACAATTTTCTCACGATGTAGTGGTGATGTCAGTAAGGTGACTGGGGTTCATTGGCTATGAACTCCGGAGACCTTTCTTACGTCAGCGCTAGACACTGCAGGAGCACAATCACGCTCCTGTCTCAGTGTGTGCTGGCTGACGTGGAGAGCGGTCTCATCTTGCCAAAGCTCAACAAACCATCTGGATGTAGCAAAGCTGGAGTTCTTTGTGGGACAAATGGGTTTTCGGTGAATGGGTGAGGAATATGGCATTTTATTATTTTTTATTTTACATTATTCAATGGATAAAACAGAGTGGGGAGTGTTTATTTCAAATAAAGGAGTCTGTGTCTTTATTTTACATTTGACTATGGGGTTAGTAAAGGGGATGTCTTATAGATGCCTCTCCATTACTAATCCCTGGGCTTGATGTCAGTGGACAACACAAAGGTGACATGAACCCATATGATATTACTCCACTTGCCACCGCACCAGGACAAGTGGGAAGAGCGAGGCTGAGTGCCAGAATTGACGCATCTAATAGATGTGCCATTTCTGGGGCAGCTAAGGGCTGATATTCCTTATCAAGGAGGAAGCCAATATCCATGGCCAGTTCCTAGGCTATTAATATAAGCCCACAGCTGTCTGCCCAGCCTTTGCTGGTTATTAATTATAGGGGAACCCTACATCATTTTTTATGGGAGGGTCCCCCATTTTAATAACGAGTCAAGGCTAATTAGACAGCTGTGAGATGACCTTAATAGCCTGCGAAGCTCCATGTTTATTACCCCCTTCCCAGACAATAAACATCTGCCCCCAACTGTCTGCTTCCGCTCAGCTGGTTAAGAAAAATTAGGGGGACCCCATGCTATGTTTTCTTTAATTTTCTAAAAAGCTAAATACATGTTAAATAAACTACTGACGCCCTGCACTTATTATATACATCTATCTATCAATCTATCTACTGTGGGGAAAATAAGTATTTGATTCACTGCCAATTTTGCAAGTTTTCCCACCTACAAAGAATGGAGAGATCTGTAATTTTTATCACAGGTACACTTCACCTGTGAGAGACAGAATCTAAAAATAAAATTCAGCAAATCACATTGTAGGATTGTTACATAATTAATTAGAATTTTATTGCATGAAATAAGTATTTGATCACCGACCAACCAGCAAGAATTCTGTCTCTCACAGACCTGTTAGTTTTTTCTGTAAGATGCCTCCTACTCTGCACTCATTACCTGGATTAATTGCTCCTGTTTGATCTCATTACCTGAAGAAAGACACCTGTCCACACAATCAATCACACTCCAACCTCTCCACCATGGCCAAGACAAAAGAGCTGTCTACGGACACCAGGGACAAAATTGTAGACCTGCCCAAGGCTGGGATGGGCTGCAGGACAATAGGCAAGAAGCTTGGTGAGAAGGCGACAACTGTTGGCGCAATTGTTAGAAAATGGAAGAAACACAAGATGACTGTCAATCTTCCTCGGTCTGGGGCTCCATGGAAGATCTCACCTCATGGGGCAAGGGTAATTCTGAGAAAGGTCAGAAATCTGCCCAGAACTACATGGGAGGAGCTGGTCAATGACCTGAAGAGAGCTGGGACCACAGTCTCAAACATTACCATTAGTAACACACTACGCAATCATGGATTAAAATCTTGCAGGACACACAAGGTCCCCTGCTCACATCAGCACATGTCCAGGCCCATCTGAAGTTTGCTAATGACCATCTGGATGACCCAGAGGAGGTATGGGAGAAGGTCATGTGATCAGATGAGACCAAAATAGAACTTTTTGGTATCAGCTCCACTCACCGTGTTTGGAGGAAGAAGAAGGATGAGTACAGCCCCAAGAATGCCATCCCAACCATGAAGCATGGTGGGGAAACATCATACTTTGGGGAGTTTTTCTGCAAAGGGGACAGAACGACTGCACCGTATTGAAGAGAGGATGGACTGTGTCATGTATTGCAAGATTTTGGCCAACAACCTCATTCCCTCAGTAACAGCATTGAAGAGGAGTCATAACTGGGTCTTCCAGCATGATAATGACCTGAAACACTGCATCTAATATTGATTTATTAGTTAGAAAACTAGCTTGAAATGACCTAGAGAATTTCTGTATGTAAAAGTTGACGTATGTCATATAGATCTCATACGCATGCCAGGTAGAAAAATCGCATTGTTCTCTTATGACACTCCTCCGACTTTTCAGGAACAACATAGGAGCGATTTTATAAGTGCAGATGAGTGTGAACCTGCATACTGAGCCTTTTTCAGGGCAGAAACTCTCCAATTCTGCAATGAAAATGCATGGATTTTGAGCTCCTCTTGGTTTTGGGAAATAGAATTTGCCTTAGGTTATGTGCAGATGGAGTTTTTGTGGGGGTCAAAACAATAAGTTGAAATTGCACCTGGAGATTTTTTTTTTTGCGGGGGGGGGGCATATTGGAAGAGGTTTTTTTTCTTCTTTTGCCGTCTTTAGATTAGATGATGGCTCCTCTGGTGTGGAATCTGGATAACATCGTAATCTACATCTTCAAGCATTAAAAAAAAAAAACTGCAAAAACTTTTCATAGTTTTCCAGTGTTTGAGGAAGATTTTGTAGCAAATCTATTTATAAAACTTGTTAAAAATTTTCGAGTAAATAAAGCCTGTGTGAAAACTTTCTACATGGCTCCAAGAAAAACGGACAAGAAAGCAATGAGATGTGAGGAGCAGTGCACATACGTGGCTGTAGAACTACAGGATGAAGTGTAAGCAGGGGGTTACCGGTCAGGGTCGCCAACCACCCAGAAATTCCAGGACAGTCCGTAAAAATAGGACACTTTTTTGCCCAGTCCGTGAAAAAAAATTAAGGTGTCCAAGGTTTTTTTGAAGCTGAAGAAACTTCTGCAGATTTTGACATCATTTTACAGGTCACCGTGACGGCAGCTGAAGTCTGATGTCAGGATTCTGGGCTGTAGATAGATATAACTTATGACCGTAAGGAATTATTATGGTTTTCCAATGTGTTCATGAAACATACTGTGTCCAGGATTCTTCCATAAGCTGTCCAGAGAAAAAATGAAAAGTGAAGTTGGTGACGGTGCTTCTGATGCCTGCTGGGATTTGTAGTGATTTGTTCTTATAATACGAGTTTGTAACAAAGAGTCCAATTAAAAATACCAACGATGCTTAGAAAATCAAAAATAAGACAATATGTTCGTAACGGGCGCTCCATAGGAAATGCAAAGTGCTACTTAAGCCAGAAGCTCTATTAACATAATGTTCTCCTGGAGTCTTGGTGGAACTTTTATGTTGAGGTCAAAGAAGATTTGCACAAGTTTCTTTTATGTGATTATTGATGGTGAGAGCTGCAGCCTGTCAGGAGGCCGAAGTAATGTGCAGTAACACATGTCTACCTATAGGGGGCAGCATGCTCCAGCTCTACTGCATGCACCACTACCAGGCAGACAGACATTGCACAAGATGACTGCAGCCTTCAAGCTGATCAGATTGATCATATCTGGCAAATTGCAAATAAAACCCATTTAAGCCCCGTCCCACTGTACAGAAAATTCAAAGCGACGTCTGTGTAGAAGAGAATTAATTCTCTCTGGAAGGAAGAAGAACATTGATGTTCCAGGGTTTATGAGATACATGTTCAGCTGTCAGGAAACGCCGCCCGACGCATCCATATACTGAGCCGCGAGTCAGCGCGGACATAATGCAATTCTGCAACGTTGTATCAATGGCGGGAGGAGCTGACAGGTTCTGCAACATTGTATCACACCGGATAGGATTAGATACACAGGTATCACACATGATGGGATTAGATGCAGAAGCAGAAAACACAGTATCACAGGGGATAGGATTAGATACACAGCTCATATACAGTATCGCATAGGATTAGATACATGGCTCAACAGTCAGTATCACACCAGATAGGATTAGATACAGAAGCAGAAAAGACAGTACCACAGAGGATAGGATTAGATACACAGGTATCACACATGATAGGATTAGATACACAGCTCAGCAGACAGTATCACACAGGATAGGATTAGATCACAGCTCAGCAGTCAGTATCACACAGGATAGGATTAGATACACGGGTTAGAAGACAGTATCACACAGGATGGGATTAGATACACGGCTCAGCAGTCAGTATCACACAGGATAGCATTAGATACAGAAGCAGAAAAGACAGTTCCACAAAGGATGGGATTAGATACACAGGTCAGCAGACAGTATCACACAGGATAGGATTAGATACACAGCTCAGCAGACAGTATCACACAAGATATGATTAGATACACAGCTCAGCAGACAGTATCACACATGAGATTAGATACACAGCTCAGCAGTCAGTATCACACAGGATAGGATTAGATACACAGCTCAGCAGTCAGTATCACACAGGAGAGGATTAGATACACAGCTCAGCAGTCAGTATCACACATGATAGGATTAGATACACGGCTCAGCAGTCAGTATCACACAGGAGAGGATTAGATACACAGCTCATCAGACAGTATCACACAGGATAGGATTAGATACACTGCTCGGCAAACAGTATCACACAGGATAGGATTAGATACACAGCTCAGCAGACAGTATCACACAGGAGAGGATTAGATACACAGCTCAGCAGTCAGTATCACACAGGAGAGGATTAGATACACAGCTCAGCAGTCAGTATCCACATGATAGGATTAGATACACGGCTCAGCAGTCAGTATCACACAGGAGAGGATTAGATACACAGCTCATCAGACAGTATCATCATGCTAGATTAGATACACAGCTTAGCAGATAGTATCACACAGGATAGGATTAGATACACAGCTTAGCAGATAGTATCACACAGGATAGGATTAGATACACAGCTTAGCAGATAGTATCACACAGGATAGGATTAGATACACAGCTCAGCAGACAGTATCACACAAGATAGGATTAGATACACAGCTCAGCAGACAGTATCACACATGAGATTAGATACACAGCTCAGCAGTCAGTATCACACATGATAGGATTAGATACACGGCTCAGCAGTCAGTATCACACAGGAGAGGATTAGATACACAGCTCATCAGACAGTATCAGTCATGCTAGAATTAGATACACAGCTTAGCAGATAGTATCACACAGGATAGGATTAGATACACAGCTTAGCAGATAGTATCACACAGGATAGGATTAGATACACAGCTTAGCAGATAGTATCACACAGGATAGGATTAGATACACAGCTCATCAGATGGTATCACACAGGTGAGGATTAGATACACAGTTCATCAGATGGTATCACACAGGTGAGGATTAGATACACTGTAGAATGTAAAATGGCAACATTTCTGTTCTTGTTCTTTTTATATGATCATGAAAATGATACAATGTATCCCTGTACTTGTGGCTGTATATATGCATACTGGAATCAGTGCCGGATTATCAGATTCTCTGTATTATAGGATGGTCCTATAGGAATGTTTGAGAACCTTTAGCCAGACACCATGGTGCCCGTGCTTCCGGCAGATGCTGGTTAATCGGTGACGACCGTCCCAGGATGAGCGGTTGCAGGAGATGCTGATGCATGGAGGGGAGCAGCGGTCACATACAGCATCACCCCGGCTGCTGTCTGACTGCTTCTTACAAATTCATTTTCATTTCTGAGATGAAACACGCGGCTGCCACCATCCATCCATGTGCGACATAAAACCAATTCTCCATGTAGCAGGTGATTTTCAGCGTCGCTGTGAGCACGAGGCGTCTTGGGTGAATGGACGTCGATTCTTACATCAATACATTTATATCTTGGCTTTCAGTTCTGCTCATGAGGAATATTAGGCTCATTAAACGGAGAAATTGGCGAACGCGTCTGGTAATACATTTCCCGGAGTAACCTATAGTCGAGCTCTTATAGAAAGTGATTGCTTGAAAGTCAGGTGGACGGGAACGATCTGTCACATGCGGCAGCTGTTCGGGCTCACCATGGATTATAGGGGTCACCGCCCAATTATTGGAGAATTTTACTTAAGACAATGCACAGACTATAAATAAATACAAAAAGTGATACATTGTTATTTATCTGAATGGGCGGAGCATGACAAGTAGTCACAGGGCACCGGGGGAGTCCTGCTCCGCCCTTCACACCGAACGTATCCGTTCTACATGGTGGGTTCCTTTAACAACAATTCTTCCAGACACCATTTGGTAATTATATGCTTTTTGGAAATCTGGGTGAATTTCAGTATTATGTATGCTCTGTATTGATATTACTGTTCTCCAGGATGCCCTTAAAGAACCCTACATTAAAGGGGCATCACCATCTTCTGTCATGTTGGCAAGAGTATGACCTCTGGAACCAGAGTCAAACCCGAAGCTGTTTCATTAACAACCCATCTCCTTGTGAATGGAATTGGCTCCCGAAATTACGGTGGTCCCCAACCTGCAACTCTCCAGCTCCCAGCATTCCTTCATCGTCAGAAGTTGAAAACTGCTGCAAAGCTCTTAGCAGTCATAAATGTCAGGGCATGCTGGGAGTTGCAGTTTGCATCAACTTGCAGGATATTGTACTTTATCTAAGCAGATTTGCCCTGCAGGAGTGTGGGAAAGTTGAGTGACCTCCTTGGTGCATTGGTTGTAATTAAGCTATTCCACTAATACCCAATGACGGAAGCCATGACTCAGGAGGGTTCTATTTATTAAAGGTGAGTGCACTTTGAGAACATTGCCAGATTGCATCAGAAGTACACAGCAGAAAGATAAATGACATCAAACTGAAGCGGTTTTGGAAAGATGAATGCAGAGCGCCCCCCACTGCTGTGTACACAAGGGGCGCAGCTCCAGAATAAAAATGAGACACACACAGCTGCTGGAATCCTAATGATAGACACAGGGGAAAAAGGAAATCAGTGAAGAGAAAGAGCAACAAAGATGCAAAGTAACAAATATGTGTCACTACCCAGAGATGATCAAATCTTTTGAAAGTCAAAATCTCCAGGTGTCAATTTTTTAAATAAAATTTGATTTGCAGCAAACTGGAAGTACTACGATTGCCCAAAAAGAAGTGTATGACACTGAGAGGTCTCCTAGGACTGTATCCAAAAACACAAACACCCGAAGCAATGACAAAGTGACCTCACTATAGAAACCGATATTAACCAACAGCCAATATAATAACAGTGCACTGACAGATATTTCATGTTAATTTTTAAACTAAAAAAACTCCAAAAATTCTCTCTCTTAATCATTTGCGATCATTCAGACAAGTTTTGTGCACAGCAGTGACTCAAACTGATGATGTCGCTGTCAGAGGTTACCTCATCCTGCTGTCACGATGTGCCACATATTCCATAATGACCTCCACTTCTTCTCCACTAGCTCACCTGCTGGAGGCAAAGGAAGCCAATTTGGTAACTCTATAGCCTGAATAAGAGGAGGAAGTGGTGGTGCTACGTCCGCTGCTGCTAGAGGCTCCAGCATTCTTAGCCTTGGTATGGATTTTTCTTTCATTTAGATTATCCTGTAACATTTTCTTTCACAATACATTTTGTACATCACTCTAATAAATACAATTATTTGAAACCCAGTTTTTCAACCATTGCTCCAAAAAAACATTAAAACAACCGTTGGGTAGGTAGATACATGTGCAGAATGCAAAATGTAGCCGCAGGCCACAGTGAAGGTGTGTCATCTGCCGTTACAAATTAGACTGGTAAAACAGGTGTTTAAAAGCAGACATGCACCGTTTAATGCCCAAATTTTAAAAACCTTTCTTCTATTTTGTTTAGAAAGAAATCTACTTTCCAAAAATGACTTTACAAAAGTCCTAACCTACAACAGTGCCCTATGTTAATGTAGAGTTTACAGATGCCAAATTTGACTAGTAAACCAGATGTGCAAAAAAAAAATTTGCTATATACATATTTTGTGAAGTAGACAGTAAAATGTCTAGATTTTGGGGAATTTTCTTTTCTATTTAAAGAAATAAACATTTATTCCCCCTTTCACAAAAATGATTGAACAAGAAATGCAAAAACTCAGTATAGTCGCTTCTGACAAATAAGCACACAGTCTGACACTGATTCCAGATACTTTTATTGTACCATCTTACTGCTGCTTTCTAGGACATTAAGAGGGAAGAAGAAAGGTGTAATTTTAAAATGCACAGTAAATCCGCACTAAATCTGCAGGTAAAACCAAGGTAATTTTACCTGCGGATTTAGCAAAATCTGCGTGGAAAAATCTGCAATTGAATCCGCAATGTGTGCACTCACCCTTAGTCGGCACCGCTCCTGTTATGTTTTGGTAGCTGAGGAGAGTAAGCAAAAACGGCAATACACCAGAGGCTGGAACCTATTGGATTGCAGTAACCTGAACTAACCACACAACTAGAGATAGCCGTGGAGCGTTCCTACATTGATCCTAGACGCCTCGTCACAGCCTGAGAGATAACTACACCTAAAGGCAGAAAGATGAAAGCTATCTGCCCCGGAGCAGATCCCCAAAGAAAATAGGAAGCCCCCAAACATGTAATGGCGGGTAGACAAGAAGAAGCACGGACACAGACAGAAAATAGAATGAGCAAACGCTGGGGCCCAATCTGTCTAGACAGAAAAGTACAGGAAAGGATACTCACTGCAATCCAATAAAAACCTAAAAAATACCAACTCTTCTGATTGCAAAAACACCTGAGATCACACGATCTCTACCACCTAAATCAGTTCTCTGGTGTAACAAAACTAAGCCGCAGCCACTGAAAAAACAGGAAAAAGCAAATGAACAAACAAGAGTAGCTCCAGATAAACTGAGAGGAGCACAAGCCCCGGAGGGGACCTGGCTGACCTCCACAGACGTGCAGGGAGCAATGCAAAAAGCAAGCACAAAAATAAAAGCAGAAAATATCTTATCTGATAGCAGAAGATGCAGGCAAGACTCAGCAAACTTCCAAATGAACCAGGAACCACAATTGAGACAAGAACAATTGATCACCGGCAACCATCATGGGAGGGAACCTCCCTTATATCAGACCAGTCCGTGATCCCAGATTGCCATTCCTCGCTGAAAGGTTCAGTACTGTCTGTAACCACCACAGGGAGCCTCTGCTCAGAAGCCATCTCTAGCACATTCATAACACGCTCCGTAGTATAAGGCTGGAGTCACACTGGCGATTTTAAAATTGGTCCGATTTTGATGCAGGAGAGTTGGACGAGTGTCATGAGAGTGTCATGAGAGTGTCATGCGGTTTTTATGCGAGTACAATCCGATTTTTCACACCAGTATCTGATTTACATCCAAATGAAGTGTGATTCCTATCTGAGTGCAATGCATTTTTAACATGAGCTATTGCATAGAGAAATTCTCTAAGCCATTTTCAAAGGAAATATTCTTCAAAACATATTCATGTGCCGCGTACAGTAAGATCACAGCGTGACAGGTTAGAATAGAAAGAATAGATATATACACATGGAATACATAAATACAGTGCCTTGCAAAAGTATTCAGCTCCCTGGAACTTTCCAACCTTTTCCCACATATCATGCTTCAAAAATAAAGATACCAATATAAATTTTTGGTGAAGAATCAACAACAAGTGGGACACAATTGTGAAGTTGAACGAAATGTATTGGTTATTTTAAATTTTTGTGGAAATACAAAAACTGAAAAGTGGGGCAGTCAGCAGATCGCTCTCCACGGCGTCTCCAGACTCTGTCACGTCTGTCACATGTGCTGAGTGTGAACCTGCTGCCTGTAACATCCTTCAGCATGAGGTGGCATTTCTTTAGAGGGCTGCACAGCCCTCCATGTGCTCGCCAGAGGTAGCCTGACTGCCATTAGGTACTGAGATGAGATCCTCAGACCCCTTGTGAGGCCACATGCTGGTGCGGTTCCTCCTAATGCAGGACAATGCCAGACCTCATGTGGCTGGAGTATGTCAGCAGTTCCTGCAAGATGAAGGCGTTGAAGCTATGGACTGGCCCGCCCGTTCCCAGACCTGAATCCGATTGAGCACATCTGGGACATCATGTCTCTCTCCATCCACCAACATCACGTTGCACCACAGACTGTCCAGGAGTTGACGGATGCTTTAGTCCAGGTCTGGAAGGAGATCCCTCAGGAGACCATCTGCGGCCTCATCAGGAGCATGCCCAGGCATTGTAGGGAGGTCATACAGGCACGTGGAGCCCACACACATTACTGAGCATCATTTTGACTTGTTTCCACTTTCATTTTGTCTTGTTTTGATTTTCATTTTTACTTGTTTCCACTTTCATTTTGGGGTCTCTCCAAATCCAGGCCTCCATTGGTTCAAAAATTTGATTTCCATTGATGATTTTTGTGTGATTATGTTGACAGCACAAAGTATTCAATGAGAATATTTCATTCATTTAGATCTAGGATGTGTTATTTGAGTGTTCCCTTTATTTTTTGAGCAGTGTATATTACATAGATAGATAGAAGAAAAGCCGGCAATTCAGCAACGTGGTAGTGTGAAATCACTGCAGGAGCCGACAGGATAGAAGAGATGGATTACATTCATATAGAATAGGTAGATATATAGATGTCTGTGACATATACAATTAGTGCAGTGTGTGTGCAGCTTACTGTACATGTATTTAATTAATAAAAGATTATTTTTTGGAAAAAAAATGGCGTGGGCTCCCGCTCAATTTTCGTAACCAACAGAGGGAAAGCCGATGACTGGGGCCGATGTTTATAGCCTGGGAAGGGGGTAATACCCATGGAGGTTCTCAAGTTATTAATATCAGCTCACAACTGTATACTTAGCCTTTACTGGCTAGGCCCCCCCCAAAAAAAATGACGTGAGGTCCCACTATAATTAATAAACAAAGGCGCCGACGTCACATAGGTGAAGAGAGTTCATTGGCCGTGAACTCGCAGGACCTGTCAGATGGCACTGCGAGCAGGAGAACTTTCTCACGCTCGTGGTGCCCTCAGACAGGGAATAGCATTTCACAGGCAGACACTAAACACACGGTGCTCATTGTCTGCTGGATGAAAGGCTGCATAGTCACATCATGCATCCATGCAGCCTGACATCTAGATGTAGCAGAGATGGACCCATTGTAGGAAAAATGGATTAAAAGCATCTCTGTTGGAAGACCATTTCCGGTGACTACCTCTTGAAGCTCATCAAGAGAATGCCAATGCAGTAATAAAAGCAAAAGGTGGCTACTTTGAAGAACCTAGAATATAAGACATATTTTCAGTTGTTTCACACTTTTTTGTAAAGTGTAATGTATAATTCCACATGTGATAATTCATAGTTTAGATGCCTTCAGTGTGACTGTACAATTTTAAAAGTCATGAAAATACAGAAAAATCTTTAAATGAGAAGGTGTGTCCAAACTTTTGGTCTGTACTGTATGTACATGTGTGTAATACTTGTGGCAACCATGTGCCACATCAGCACCACAAGTATCGGCACCACCTAAGCAGCAGCACAGTTAGCACTGCTCCCCGGTGCTGGGTGCTGAAGACGGCTCTCGTCATTCTCCCCTGCTCTGCCAGTGATCAGCATGAGAAGGGGAGAATGATGAAAGTTATATTCAAGTGATAACAGTGACAGCAGGTGGCGGCTGATAGGACTATTACTCCCATCAGCCTACACCTGCTGCCGCTAATATAACACGAGGAGACGAGGGCTTCGGTGGTATAGGCGTTAGGTGAGTATAACTGTGTTTTTTATTTTTAAATAAAAAGGTAAATTGTGTTTGGTTTTATTTCTAATAAAGGACTTTATTCTGGCTGTGTCTTTATTTATCATGTAACTATAGGATTAGTAATGGAGAGGTGTCTTTTAGGCACCTCTCCATTACTAAGCAGTGGGCTTAATGTCATCTGACTATACAAAGGTGACATCAACCACAAAATATGAACCCCACTTGCCACCGCTACAGGGCAAGTGGGAAGAGCCAAGCAAAATGCTAGAATTGGTGCGTCTAATAGATGCGCCTTTTCTGAGGGGCTGTGGGCTGCTATTTTTAGGCTGGTTGGCCAATATCCATGGCCCCTTACCAGCCTGAGATTACCAGCCCCCAGCTGCCTGCTTTAGTAAGGCTGGTTGTCAAAATTGTGGGGGACCCCATGGGAGTTTTTAAATTATTTAGTTAAATCATTTAAGAAAATAATAGCGTGGGGACCCCTCTTTTCTTGATCATAGAATCATAGAATCATAGAATGGTAGAGTTGGAAGGGACCTCCTGGGCCTTCTGGTCCAACCCCCTGCTCAAAGCAGGATTCTCTAAATCATCCCAGACAGATGTCTATCCAGCCTCTGTTTGAAGACTTCCATTGAAGGAGAACTCACCACCTCTTGTGGCAGCCTGTTCCACTCATTGATCACCCTAACTGTCAAAAAGTTTTTTCTAATATCTAATCTGTGTCTCCTCCCATTCAGTTTCATCCCATTGCTTCTAGTCTTTCCTTGTGCAAATGAGAATAAAGATGATCCTTCTACAATGTGACAGCCCTTGAGATATTTGTAGACAGCTATTAAGTCTCCTCTCAGTCTTCTTTTTTGCAAGCTAAACATTCCCAAATCCTGCAACCGTTCCTCATAGGACATGGTTTGCAGACCGGTCACCATTCTGGTGGCTCTTCTCTGAACTTGCTCCAGTTTGTTGATGTCTTTTTTAAAATGTGGTGCCCAAAACTGGACACAGTATTCCAGATGAGGTCTGACCAAAGAGGAGTAGAGGGCAATAATGACCTCACGTGATCTAGACTGTATGCTTCTGTTGATACATCCTAGAATTGCATTTGCCTTTTTTGCTGCTGCATCACACTGTTGACTCATGTTAAGTCTGTGATCAATTAGTATACCCAAGTCTTTTTCACATGTGCTGTTACTTAGCCCTATTCCTCCCATTTTGTATATGCTTTTTTCATTTTTATTGCCCAGATGTAGTACTTTGCATTTTTCCCTGTTAAAATCCATTCTGTTAGTTGCTGCCCACTGCTCCAGTTTATGTATATCTTTTTGAATCCTCTCTTTCTCTTCTCTAGTATTAGCTACCCCTCCTAGCTTTGTGTCATCAGCAAATTTGATCAGTTTACCCTCAATTCCTTCATCTAAATCATTGATAAAGATGTTGAACAATACAGGGCCCAAAACAGAGCCTTGTGGTACCCCACTTGAGACATTCTTCCAACTGGATGTGCAGCCATTTACAACCACTCTTTGGGTCCGATCACTAAGCCAGTTATGAATCCACCTAACAGTTGCCTTGTCCATTCCATACTTAGTCATTTTTTCAATAAGGATTGTGTGAGATACTTTGTCAAATGCTTTGCTGAAGTCAAGATATACTATATCTACAGCATTTCCCTGATCCACCCAGTCAGTGATAACCAACCTTGCTGAAGCTAACAGCTGAGGGTTGTAGCTCCCAAGTGTAAGTTTTGCCTGGCTGGTTATCAAATATACTGGGGAACCCACACCATTTTTTTTAAATTTATTTATTTAGAGCGCAGGCACCAGCTGATGAATACTCCCATCAGCCGCTCCTGCTCTCACTGTCATTAGCGGCAGCAGGTGTAGGCTGATTCCCATCAGCCACCACCTGCTGTTGCTGTTATCACTTGAATATAACTCTCATCATTCTCCTCTGCGCGTGTTGATAGCTGGCAAATCAAGGGAGAATAAAGAGAGCCATCTTCAGCACCAGGCACCGGGGAACAGCGCTAACTGTACCGCTTCTTCCAAGGTGCCGCCTGGTACGTGTGGTACTGATGAAACACGGATGTCATCAGTGTGCACAAGTGCAGGACATTTTGCGGCCCATGCTGCTGTTAAAAAATAGACATGTCAATGTATTTTGCCCATGGACATATGGTCTATAGAAACACACTGACATGTGCACAGACCCATTGATTTGAATGGGTCTACATGTGTAAGTGTCACCGATACGTGTGAGAACTGTCACCACATGCACCAGAGACACTGACATGTGAAAGTGGCCTTATTCTGGGCATGCTCAAACACATAGGCCCTGATTTATCATAGTTTTTACACATTTTTTCTGGAGTAAATATGGTTCTGATTGTGACTTATGTTTGTATTATCTAATTAGCGACTTTTTTTTCATTACTTTACATGTTTTTTTCTGGCCTTTTTTTGGGATTGCGCTTTTGGTTTTAGCCTAGACCATCATTGCCAACTTTTCAAAATTTGCTTAACTTTTGCACAATTGTGCCCCAATGGAGTACACATTCTAACTAATTTTACTTTGTCGTAGAAAATGTGGATGATTTGCGCTGCTGGTTTCAAATCCACAATAAAAGTTCAATATGTGGTATAAAGGTGTTGATGCGGATTTATTCTCAACAAGTTTCAAAGTTGACAAATTTCTTTATCAGGAAAATCGCAAAAAAAATTATTTTTGCTCAGTGGAAGCCAATCAAAGGCTGGCAGCTGACGTCAACACGCTGTGGCAAGACGACTCGCTCGGCTCTCCTGAAGGCAGACTCAGGACACACGTTCTCTGGGTTTTCTTTCTGCTGGTTTATTATCAGCCATAAACTCATGCAGATTTCGCAGGAAAAATAAACATGACCCCTCTGGGTTAAACGGGAAAAACATAAAAAAACAAACAATAACTCAGTCCATAGATGAGTGGGTTCCGCCCGCTCTCGGTAGCATAAACTGCACTGCTAAAGTCCTTGTGGAAAGCTCTGCAGCTTCCACTATACTGTCTGGAGACTTTCCTCTCCAGACCACACCAGAGAAAAAAAAACAGGACTGAACTTTTATACATTGCTCAGCCATACCCTTTTAACATATAACATGCTGACAGATAAATAAAGTAGGTCTTAGGTCACACAGGAGAGCATCCTGTGTGACACATACCTCCCCTCACATATAAAACCAGTGACACTGTCACATATTCCCCCCTCTGCCCAAAGCCGGGGGTTTGGGCACCTTCTGACACCAGACAGGGAATCCTAGAGAGGGCATCTGCATTCCCATGTAACTTCCCTGGCCTATGCTCCACGTGAAAGTTAAACTCTTGAAGCTCTAGGAACCATCTAGTTACCCTAGCATTTTTTCCCCTCTTTTCCCTCAACCATCTCAATGGGGCATGGTCTGATACTAATTTAAACTTCCGGCCTAGTAGGTAATATTTCAGTGTATCCACGGCCCATTTTATGGCTAAACACTCTTTCTTTACTATGGCATAGTTCTTCTCGCAGGAGGACAGCTTTCGGCTTAGATAGAGAATGGGATGTTCTTCCCCATTTATTTCTTGGGAGAGTACGGCCCTAGACCAACCTCTGATGCGTCAGTCTGGACCACAAATTCTTTCTTAAAGTCTGGCGCGACCAGGACAGGCTGCTTGCACAGCGTTAGCTTCAGCTTTTGAAATGCGGTCTCCGTTTCTTCCGTCCATTTCACCATGGTTGATTTGGTGCCTTTTAGAAGATCTGTTAGTGGGGCGGCAATCGTGGCGAAATTCGGGATAAACCGCCGGTAGTATCCCACCATTCCCAGGAATGCTTTCACCTGCTTCTTTGAGAGCGGTTGCGGCCAGGTTTGAATTGCCTCCACTTTCTTGATCTGCGGCTTTATTTCGCCTCTCCCAACAACATAGCCCAGGTACTTGGCCTCCTCTTTTCCGATGACACATTTTTCGGATTTATGGTAAATCCTGCTTTCCTTAGCGCGTCCAAAACGGCCTGTAGTTTAGGTAGGTGACTAGCCCAGTCTGAGCTAAAGACCACAATGTCGTCGAGGTAGGATGCGGCATACTTCTTATGTGGGGCTAGGATCCGATCCATAGCCCTCTGGAAAGTGGCTGGGGCCCCCTGTAGTCCGAACGGCATCCGAGTGTATTGAAAACAGCCATCCGGTGTTGAGAAAGCCGTCTTCTCTTTAGCCATCTGGGACATGGGGATCTGCCAGTAGCCCTTCGTCAGGTCGAGTGGTGATGTACCTCGCCGGTCCAAGTCTCTCGATGAGTTCGTCGACGCGGGGCATCGGGTACGCGTCACACTTGGATACCTCATTTAGCCGACGGTAGTCATTACAAAACCTCCACTCTCCATTGGGCTTCGGCACGAGGACGATTGGGCTCGACCACCCACTCTTTGACTCCTCTATTACCCCGAGGTCTAACATCCTCTTCACCTCAGCCGAGATCACCTCCCTGCGTGCTTCCGGAATCCGATACGGCTTCAAATTCACTCGTACATGCGGTTCTGTCAGCACGTCATGCTCTATCACTTGTGTATCCCCGGCAACTCTGAGAACAGGTCCCGATTCCGCTGCAGTAATTCTCGACATTGTTGCTTCTGGGCCGTGATAGAGTCTCTGCAATAGTGACCTCCTCCACCTTGCCTTCTGGTGCGGCTCCCAGGCAAGGAGTTTCCACAGGTTCACGGTCCCGCCACGGCTTGAGCAAGTTTATATGATATATTTGATGTGCCTTCCTTCGGCCAGGCTGGTGGACTTTATAATTAACCTCGCTGACTTTCTCCACCCTGCCCATTTGGCGAGGAACTTGCTCTCGACGGTAGGGATCAGCACCAAAACACGGTCTCCGGGCTGGAACTGTCTTAGTCTCGCCGACCGGTTATAGACCCTCGCCTGGGCTTCCTGCGCCTGGAGGAGATGTTCCTTTACGATAGGCATCACCATTGACATTCTCTCCTGTAACTGGGCGACATGTTCGATGATACTCAGGTGTGGCGTGACTTCAGTCTCCCAAGTTTCCTTGGCGATGTCTAGGAGACCTCTTGGATGCCGCCCATATAGGAGCTCAAATGGAGAGAAGCCCGTGGAGGCTTGAGGAACTTTCTCTGACCGAGAAAAGCAGAAATGGGAGCAGGTAGTCCCAGTCTCTCCCATCCTTTTCAACGACCTTCTTGAGCATCGCCTTTAAGGTCTTGTTGAAGCGTTCCACTAGGCCGTCCGTTTGTGGATGATAAACCGAGGTCCGCAGCTGAGTTATCTGAAGGACTCTACAAAGCTCCTTCATCACCTTGCTCATGAAGGGGGTTCCTTGGTCTGTTAGAATCTCTTTTGGTAGACCTGTCCGAGCAAAAATATGGACCAACTCTCGGGCTATACTTTTACTGGACATGTTCCTTAGGGGAACCGCTTCTGGATACCGAGTCGCATAGTCCATGACGACCAGGATATATTGGTGGCCCCGAGCTGATTTGACTATGGGGCCCACGAGGTCCATGGCAATCCTCTCAAAGGGAACCTCTATCACAGGTAGTGGAACTAAGGGGCTACGGAAGTGGGAGGAGGGAGCGGTTATTTGGCAGGTGGGGCAGGACCTACAAAAGTTTTGAATTTCTCGATAACACCCTGGCCAATAAAACCTCCTCAGTATCCTCTCCTGAGTTTTCTCGACCCCTAGGTGTCCCCCTAGAACATGTGAATGGGCCATGTCTAGCACCCGCCGTCTGTATGGCCCCGGCACTAACAGCTGTTCCACTATCTCACCGCCCCTCAGTTTGGCCACCCGATATAGCAACTCCCCCTGTACTGCAAAGTGGGGGAATCTGGTGTCGGCCCCCGGCTCTTGGGCAACCCCATTACATACAGTAACCTGGTCGAACGCCCCTTTTAAGGTCAGGTCTTGAATTTGAGCAGTCCCAAAGTTCTCTCTGGACATATCTAACGCAGGTAGGTCGGCCTCCTCGGTCACCGTCTCACCCTCATCACCGACAAGGACGCACAGTGGGAACTCCTCTCTCTGAGACTCTGTTGGGGGTTCTTCTTCAAGGATCTCGCTTTTCCCCATGCTACTTAGTCCAGTTCCCCTCCTCCACAAGTCCCAGGATAAGGAAAAATCACGGCCCAATATGACGGGATGTATCAGGTCCTTTACCACCCCGACTTCATGGGACTGGGCACCACAGTCTGTCCCCACTGTTACTGTGGCCACGGGATAGTCCTTGGCGTCACCATGGATGCACCGAACACCCAGGGTTTTGGAAGGGATCAACTGGTGGGGAAGGGATGCTCTGATCAAGGTCACCAGACTCCCGGAGTCCAACAGCCCAAGCACTTTTATTCCATTAATGGATACTGCACACGCCTGCGGTCCCTTGCCGGGTCGACAGTCCACGCTACAGGCTGGATAGGCATAATAGGAGACCCGTCTGCCTAGGCTGCAGTCCATGGGCTCAGGGGATATTTGACACTTGGCGGCTACATGTCCAGGGTTGTGGCATCGCCAGCAAACTATATCTTTCCCAACTGTTCTAAAGGCCCCTTCAATAGGAGTGGGATGCCCCCCAGTGGTGGCTCTAGACCCCTTCCGTGGTGAACCCACCCCCTTTTGGGTATCCCAGTAGGGAGAAGTGACTGCATCCGGTTTCCCAAGAGATCTCTCAACTACCTGGTACCTCTCTACCAGGCCGATAAAGTCATCTGCGTTCTGGGGATCACCCTGGGCAACCCAGGTCTGTACTGACTTGGGAAGGGAATGCATGAATCTATCAATCACCACCCGCTCAACCATCTGGGCCGGAGTGGAGGACTCCGGTTGTAGCCACTTCTGAACAAGATGCAATAGGTCAAACATCTGCGAACGAGGGGGTTTGTTGCTAGCATACGCCCAGTGATGAACTCGCTGGGCTCTTACTGCCATATTTACTCCAGACGTGCTAAGATCTCTGTCTTTAGTTTGGGATAATCCTTAGCATCTTGCAGCGCCAAGTCAAAATACGCTTTTTGGGGTTCACCCGATAAATATGGCGCCAGAACCTCTGCCCACTGTGCTGGTGGAAGTCTCTCCCGATCAGCCACCCTCTCAAAAACAGTCAGAAATGCTTCTACATCATCCCCAGGGGTCATCTTCTGCATGGCCCGCCTTACCGCCTTCCTGACGTGAGAATCATCAGTCGGCCCTGGGGTTGGGGTGGCCGCCCTGCTCTGGATGGCGTCCGCCAAAAGCTGTATCTGCTGTTGCGCCTCCTGCTGGTGCTGCTGCTGCGAATTTGCTGCAACTGGATCTGCTGAAGCAACAGTTTGGTCGTCTCCTGGTGCTGCTGCTGCATGCTCTGCTGGCTCTGTAGGTGTTGCTGCTGCATGCTCTGCTGGGCCTGGACCAGGTGCTTAACGAGCTCCCCCATGCTGCCGGACTTCTCTGGCTGGCTGACAGCCTTCACCCAGGACATCCACCAGTCTTTGTGGCAAGTACAACGTGTTCCTGGAATCCTGCACGCACTTTCACACCAACTGTGGCAAGACGACTCGCTCGGCTCTCCTGAAGGCAGACTCAGGACACACGTTCTCTGGGTTTTCTTTCTGCTGGTTTATTATCAGCCATAAACTCATGCAGGTTTCGCAGGAAAAATAAACATGACCCCTCTGGGTTAAACGGGAAAAACATAAAAAAAACAAACAATAACTCAGTCCATAGATGAGTGGGTTCCGCCCGCTCTCGGTAGCATAAACTGCACGGCTAAAGTCCTTGTGGAAAGCTCTCTAGCTTCCACTATACTGTCTGGAGACTGGTGACACTGTCACAACGCACACACGTCACTGGCGTATAACATCACTGTCATGTTCCGCAATGTCCGCACCTCAGATGGATGTAGTAGAGGACACCGCTGGACTGCGGCCAGGTAAGGGGAAACTTTTTTTTTTACTTTTTTTGTAAAGCTGCACTATGGTGGCCGAATGGAGAGACATGGGGACAGGATGGAGCATTGGGGCAGAATGGAGAGACATGTGGGCAGAATGAAGAGACATGTGGGCAAAATGGAGAGACGTGTGGGAAAATGGAGAGACATGGGGGCCAGAATGGAGAGACATGGGCAAAATGGAGAGACATGGGGGCAGAATGGAGAGTCATGGGGCAGAATGAAGAGACATGTGGGCAGAATGGAGAGACGTGGGCAAAATGGAGAGACATGGGGGCAGAATGGAGAGTCATGGGGCAGAATAAAGAGACATGTGGGCAGAATGGAGAGACGTGGGCAAAATGGAGATGGGAGAATGGGGGGGCAGAATGGAGAGTCATGGGGCAGAATGAAGATGACATGGGGCAGGATGGAGCATTGGGGCATAATGGAGAGACATGTGGGCAGAATGGAGAGACATGGGGGCAGAATGGAGACATGGGGGTAGAATGGATACATATGGGGACAGAATGGAGATAATGGGGACAGGATGGGAGATCATATGGGGGCAGAAATGCGAGAACACAAGAGACCAAGAATGGGAGGGCACAAGGGACCAGGAGTGGAAGAACACAAGGGGGCCAGGAATGAGACATGTGGGGTCCAGAATGGAGTATATATGGGAGCAGGATGTGGTACATTATTACAGTAGGGGCTAATTTAGGGATATTATTACAGCAGTGATGTAATTTATTTTTGCGGATACTGTTTTTAGTGTGGGGGAAGGAGAGGTCCTGTTACCGTGCAGGGCGACACATGACTTTTTTCTTCATCTGCTGTAGTGTAGAAGTTGAGGAAAAATTGGGAAATGTGCTCTAGATAACTGTGTTATTTTCTGCAGAGATGAGTCCTGGCTGGAAAAAGTGATGGCAGTGTGCACTGAATGAAGAAGAAAAGAAAAAATGAATATCTTCAACTAGAGACGTGACCGGTTAGTCAGTGTGTTAGCTGTACAATGTCAATATACACTATATACTATGTACAGAGCTACTGTGTATAAAGTCACTGGTGTTCACTGTATTACCTGTACACTGACATTATATACAGAGCTCCTGTGTATAATGTCACTGGTGATCCCTGTATTACCTGTACACTGACACTATATACAGAGCTCCTGTGTATAATGTCACTGGTGATCCCTGTATTACCTGTACACTGACACTATATACAGAGCTCCTGTGTATAATGTCACTGGTGTTCACTATATTACCTGTACACTGACACTATATACAGAGCTCCTGTGTATAATGTCACTGGTGATCCCTGTATTACCTGTACACTGACACTATATACAGAGCTACTGTGTATAATGTCACTGGTGATCCCTGTTTTACCTGTACACTGACACTATATACAGAGCTCCTGTGTATAATGTCACTGGTGTTCACTATATTACCTGTACACTGACACTATATACAGAGCTCCTGTGTATAATGTCACTGGTGATCCTGTATTACCTGTACACTGACACTATATACAGAGGTCCTGTGTATAATGTCACTGGTGTTCACTATATTACCTGTACACTGACACTATATACAGAGCTCCTGTGTATAATGTCACTGGTGATCCCTGTATTACCTGTACACTGACACTATATACAGAGCTCCTGTGTATAATGTCACTGGTGTTCACTATATTACCTGTACACTGACACTATATACAGAGCTCCTGTGTATAATGTCACTGGTGATCCCTGTATTACCTGTACACTGACACTATATACAGAGCTCCTGTGTATAATGTCACTGGTGTTCACTATATTACCTGTACACTGACACTATATACAGAGCTCCTGTGTATAATGTCACTGGTGATCCCTGTATTACCTGTACACTGACACTATATACAGAGCTACTGTGTATAATGTCACTGGTGATCCCTGTTTTACCTGTACACTGACACTATATACAGAGGTCCTGTGTATAATGTCACTGGTGTTCACTATATTACCTGTACACTGACACTATATACAGAGCTCCTGTGTATAATGTCACTGGTGATCCCTGTATTACCTGTACACTGACACTATATACAGAGCTCCTGTGTATAATGTCACTGGTGTTCACTATATTACCTGTACACTGACACTATATACAGAGCTCCTGTGTATAATGTCACTGGTGATCCCTGTATTACCTGTACACTGACACTATATACAGAGCTCCTGTGTATAATGTCACTGGTGTTCACTATATTACCTGTACACTGACACTATATACAGAGCTCCTGTGTATAATGTCACTGGTGATCCCTGTATTACCTATACACTATGTGCAGAGCTCTGTGTATAATGGCCCTTATGGTAATATTGATATTGTGTTTTTTTTATTAATGATGACTATTGTTGTATTCTGTCACTATGTGGTGGTGATATGTGATCTAGTCGTGGTGTGGTGGTACATCTCCCTTGTACATGGCATTATTCAGCCACTATGTGGTGGTAATATGTGATCAGGTCATGGTGTGACGGTATTTCCCTTGTATGTGGCATTATTTGGTCACTATGTGGTGGTAACATGTGGTCCGGCCATGGTGTGACATTATTTGTACCTTGTATATGTAATTATTGGTCATTTTAAAAATATGTGACTCATTCCCATAAAGAAAAATATATCTAAAAAGAGTATAGGGTATTTTAAGAAATTTTTAATAGGTTAGAGTAGAGTAGGGCCCAGCCAAAAGAGTCTACCTTGTCGTGGTGGTGACTAAAAATTAATTTTGGCCAAAACAAAAACTGCTGGTTATGTATGTGATCTGGTGTTCGATGGGAATTGTTGTGGTTAGTGAGGACGGGGTGCAGAAGTACAGTTTTTCCAAGAGTTGGTGGTGGGGCTGTGGAAAGTTCAAGGGGTGAAGGCAGAGCTGGGGTGGAGCCTGGGTGGAGTATCAGGGTGGCCCGAAAATTTTGCCAGTATGGGACCCTGTAATTGCTGGTGACAGTCTAGGCTGTCTCCCTTGTTGTCTCTGTCTAATGTATCCTTTGCCTCCAGCTGCAGCGTCTCTCATTGTCTCCTGCTGCTGTGTCCCTTGTCTTCAGCTGCTGTGTGCCTCATCTCCAGCTGCTGTTTCCCTTTCCTCCAGCTGCTGTGCCCCATGTTGTCTCAGGCCTCTGGGTCCCTTCTTCTCTATAGCTGCTGTGTCCTTCGTCGCTGGCAGATGTGTCCTTTGTTGTCTCTAGCTGCTTTGTCCCTCCTCATTGGCAGCTGTGTCCCACTACTTCTCTAACTGCTGTGTCCCTCATTGTCTCCAGTTGCTATGTCCCAATGCTTCTCTAGTTGCTGTGTCCCTCATTGTTGTTCGCTGCTGTGTTCCTCGTTGTCTCTAGTTGCTATGCCCCACCGCTTTTCTATATGCTGTGTCCCTCATTGTCTCTAGTTACTGTGTCCCACTGCTTTTCTAGCTGCTGTGTCCCTCGTTGTCTTTAGCTGCTTTGTCCCACCACTTCTCTAGCTGCTGTGTCCCTCCCTGTCACTGGCTGCTGTGTCCTTCATTGTCTCTAGCTGCTGTGCTCCACCGCTTCTCTAGTTGATGTGTCTCTCGTTGTCGCTGGCTGCTGTGTCCTTCATTGTCTCCAGTTGCTGTGCTCCACCGCTTCTCAAGTTGATGTGTCCCTCGTTGTCGCTGGTTGCTGTGTCCCTCATTGTCACTGGCTCTAGATGCTGTGCTCCACCGCTTTTCTAGTTTGATGTGTCCCTCATTGCTGGCAGCTGTCCCTTGCTGTCTTTAGTTGCTGTACCCCACTACTTCTCTAGCTGCTGTGTCCCTCATTGTCTCTAGTTGCTGTGCCCCACTGCTTTAACTGCTGTGTCCTTAGCTGTCGTTGGATGCTGTGTCCCTCATTGTCTCTAGCTGCTGTGCCCCACTGCTTCTCTGGCTGCTGTACCCCTCGTTGCCTGTAGTTGCTGAGCCCCACCACTTCTCTAGTTGCTGTTGTAAGGGTGTGAAGCACAGGAAGAGTTGGAAGGTGTTACCTTCTCTGCTCCGTGACCGGAACCATGCAGCTGTGCAGCAGGTTTCCCAGGGGGAACACTTTCAGACCAGGACAGGAAGCCAAACAGGCTGAGTGCTGGAAAGCTAGGCGCGCAGAGCTCAGAGCAGCGTGTGCGGCAGACGGAGCAGGACACAGCTTCACGCGGGGAGGAGAGAGAACTCCCTGTCAGAGAAATAAGACAGGAGGACGGGACATACTTACTGCTGTCTGTGAGTACGTGAATGTAGAATCCCCAGTGATTAGAGCAAGATGCCCTCCTGACCGTGTGGGGATGGAGACCCGCGCGCATAGTCACGGTGGAAGCGGTGACAGGTCAGAGCCCCTGATTCCGGCAGATAGACTTGACAATAGACTGAGTAACGTTCCAGCAGAGAAGCTTAACAAAAGACTGAACATTGTTCCGGCGGAGAGACTGTTAGTTTTGAAGCAGAGACTCCGAGCAGGGGAGACCCAATTTGTACCAGTGTCCCCCTGCTTTCCACCTTAACCCTGGAGATCCCGGTTACCAGCGTTCACAGAGACTACAAGTGCCGCTGCTGTCGGTGCCTACGTTGGAGAGGACGACCCATCGTGAGCAAGATTTCTTCAGACTGATAAGCTTGATGAAACACCCGTTAATTACTGTTATTCTGCTCGACTGTTTGATTACTTGTACTAGTCCCCATATGCTGTTTAATACAGTTATAATATCAGATTAATCCCCACTATTTTCTCCCTTCGAGGAGAATCTTATTCTTGTAAATGAATCCTGAACTGTTGATCTGTTTCTGTTCCGTGGTGACATACCTGGCTCCTGCACGTTATTACACTGTGTCCCTCGTCGCAGGTTGCTGTCCCTCGTTTTCTCTAGTTTCTGTGCCCCACTACTTCTCTAGCTGCTGTCTCCCTCTTTGTTGCTCGCTGCTGTGTCCCTCGTTGCTTCTGGCTCTAGTTCCTGTGCCCCACCGCTTCTCTAGCTGCTGTGTTCCCCGTTGTAGCTCTGAAAACAGAAGAAACTGAGGGCACAACTAATAAATAATGTATGGGATCACCAACCACATGCTAAAAAAGTAGGGGATGCTCAAAACAGAAGAAAATAGCATGTAAAGGTAAGGATCACCGGAAATAGTATAACAAATAACAATATAGATTTTATTAAGACAATGAGGTGAGACAAGCAACAGACAATTTAAAAACAATTGAAAAACCATGAAGTTTTACAAATAGACAGCAGCACGGAGGGTCTTGTAAGTGCCCCCCACACAAAAGAAAAACCTCCACTATGTGCCCCGGGAGTGTGTTTAACACACTAAACAGCTAATACTAGTGGCAAGAGCTAAAAAAGCTCAATAAAGTAAATCCTATACACTCACAGGTAGAGTTGAGCGATACTTTCCGATATCCAAAAGTATCGGAATCGGAATGGTATCGCCGATACCATTAAAATATCGGCGATACCCGATACCGATACCGGAAGTCCCATGTAAGTCTATGGGAACAAAATATCGTAACTAAAAAAACCTCTTTCTTTCCTTGTAAACACTAAATATACACACATAGAATACATATATATATATATATATATATACATGTCATTGTGACATATATATATATACATATATGTATAGTTTATACACTTCTACATAGTAAATATCCTCTGATTTAATTGCCGGGTAAAGTCGGCTTCTGTGAAAAGACAGAAGCACCCGACATGAAATGACACTTGGTGTACATAGGGTTAACCTTGTCTTTTCATGTCGTTTGCTATCTGATTTGCACAAACAATTACATGAGTGGCTGTGTGCAAAATTTCACACCTGTAGGGGTTAATTAAAGGTGTAAATTCGTTGTAAAAAAACGGACTTTTTTGCTACGAATTTACACCTTTAATTAACCCCTACAGGTGTGAAATTTTGCACACTTACACTCATGTAATTGTTTGTGCAAATCAGATATCAAACTACATGAAAAGACATGGTTAACCCTATGTACACCAAGTGTCATTTCATGTCGGGTTCTGCATTTTCACAAAAGCCGGCAATTGAATTAGCGGCTATTATACTATGTAGAAGTGTATGAACTATAAATATAAATATATATATATATGTGTCACAAATTCAATGACATGTATATATATATATGAGGTGTAAAATTGCTGAAAAAAAATGTGTGGGCTCCCGCCCTATTTTCGCAACCAGACAGACAAAGCCAGTGAGTGGGGGCAGATAATAATAGCCCAGAGAGGGACTATTTTTTTTGGCCCCCCCCCGGCTACTTAACATCTGCCCCCAGACACCCCAGAAAGGGCAAATCTCTAATTAGATTTGCCCTTTCTGGCACTTTGCCGTCTATTCCCATTGCCCTGTAGCGGTGGCAAATGGGTTAATAAGGGGTTAAAATGACCTTGCAATTGAAAGGTCACTTTAAGCCAGGTTAATAATTGAGAGCTGTCAATTAGACAACTATCAATTATTAATCCTATTGTATGAAAGAAAAATCAAACACACACACTTTAATAAAAAAGAAGTTTAATGAAATAATCACACAGTTTTTGACCATATTTTATTTACCTGCTAAAACCATTTCCTGTAATAAAAATAAAATAATAAAGCAAAATTATTCTTACCAATCCGATGCACAGTCAGGTCCCACGGTGTAATCCTTCAGAAAGGGTTAATGTTTACTGCAGGGACCGCAGCTAATGCTGCAGCCTCACAGTAAACCCCCAAATGAATGAGTTCCTCTCCTGGCTGACAGGAGAGGAAGTGGAAAGATTAATTGATTGCTTTCCACTTTCACTTCAGGTCAGCCAGGGACACCATCAGTGACGTCAGAGGGAACTGGTTAACAAAAATAGGGGTTCCCTTCTAGAAAAAAATGGCGTGGGGTCCCCCCTATTTTTGTTAACCAGCCAGATGAAGCAGACCGCTGAGGCCTGGATTTTCAGGCTGTTAAGGAGCCAAGATCCATGGACCTTGCCAGCCTGATAATACCAGGCCACAGCAGTCTGCATATCTTGGCTGATTAACAAAAATAGGGGATCCCCTCGAAAAAAATTGGCGTGGGGTCCCCCCTATTTTTGTTAACCAGCCAGATGAAGCAGACCGCTGAGGCCTGGTTTTTCAGGCTGGTAAGGATCCAATATCCATGGACCTTGCAAGCCTGATAATACCAGGCCACAGCAGTCTGCTTAGCTTGGCTGGTTTACAAAAATAGGGGATCCCCTCGAAAAAAAAACGGCGTAGGGGTCCCCCTATTTTTGTTAACCAGCCAAGTAAAATGCAGACTGCTGCGGCCTGGTATTAAAAGACTGTCAAGGCCCATGGATTTTGGCCCTCAACAGCCTGATAATACCAGGCTACAGCAGCCCCACATTTGGCGCATCAAAAGATGTGCCAATTGTGGCACTTTACCCGGCTCTTCCCACTGCCCTGTAGCGGTGGCAAGTGGGGTAATAAGGGGTTAATGTCACCGTTGATTGCACGGTGACAATAAGCCCGGTTAATAATGGAGAGGCGTCAATAAGACACCGATCCATTATTAATCCCAAAGTTTTTAAATGTGTAAAAAAAAGACAAAGCAAGAAAAAAGTCTTTTAATGAAATAAGAGACAACACAGTTTTCATTTTTTTTATTACTCTCTCATTCCTGCGACGCCATCGATCTCCTGTAAAAAAAGAAAAAAAAAACCAACAGTATACCACCTGTCCGACGCAGTCCATAACGACAGTCCCACGACGATCCAGCTCTGCTACATCGCAATGACAGGCAGAGCCTAACATCTCGACGCAGTGTTGTGACCCGCACCACAATTGTGGGTTACCAGGGATATGGGATACTCGGAACAGAGCCTGTAGATTTCTATGGGGAATGTCACTGGTAGCGTGGCTCGTTCCGTGTCCCTGGCGGTCAGGCGTATGTTGGGGGGAATATTTACAGGGGATTTGATATATAACGGTTCGTGACGCCACCTGTAGTTTTCTAGTCACTAAGACCAGCGCTGCTGTAGATCTCTGAGGGGATGTTGTGGCAGCTAGATGACGGGTCCCCCACAGGTGGGACTGGTCCCTCAAAGTCTATGGTTATAATGATGTCGGGTGCAGATAAATAAATCAGTCTCACACCATCCAGCGTCTTTCCATACCTTTTACTTGTCAGATGTTTAGGCAGGTCCCAGGGAGGCTGGTCGGGTGGAGTATGTGCTTCGAGATAACAGCTGAACAGGTTGGGGGCCTCCTTTACTTCCAATATTATGAGTCCAACTAGCATAGAGCTAAGTTCACTCCGAATTCTCCAGCTAACTCCTTAGCTGTACTGCCCGGTCAGCTTTGTGGTCGGAGCCTTCCTTTGAGAGAGCTGGGTTCCTACTGTTGTCCTGCATCGACTCAAGGTTCCCACTCTCCCTGACCCCAGTTACGTACCGACACTCCAAGGGCTGCTTTCTGCGACCTAAGGTCCAGTAAGACTCTGGTTTTTCTACCACTACGCCTGAAGCTGTAATGGCACTTCGGTCCCCAGTGACCGGTAACAATGTGCAGGATAGTCCAATCCTTAATGCACCGCTATATCTTCTTCCACTGCGCCCTTCGCCCTGTTCGCGCTTGTAGCATAAGCACTCCACACTTCCTAAGGTAATGCAATTCAGTCCCTTCTTGCTTCTTCCTTGGAGCTCGCTACAGATTCTCAGTATTCTTCTAGTTCAGGACCACGTCGACTGAACTCCACTGTCCTTGGGACAGGAGACTGAAGTTTCTGCTGCTAACTCTTCTTTCCTCCTGCACAGACTGCACTCACAGACTGAACTGGTGGGAACTGACTCCTCTGTCCGAAGACAGGAAACTGACTGACTCTGCTGTATGTCACTAGCTTATGTACCCTATGGGTGTGTCCAAGTGTGTGGTGGAGTGAATGTTTATTGAGCATTAAACTGTTACCTCTCCGCACATCCTCCAGGGTACTGTGTGTGCCTTCACACCAGGGCTACACAGCAGCACAGCTGATTACCTGCTTCCCCGGCGGTGACGTCATCGGACTGACTGCTTTACGGCCGGGATTACCCAGCAGTCACTGCAGTTATCGTGAAAAACTGCATGTGACCGCCAGGGAGAAGATAATGGCGGCCATCAAGCAGTCCATGACGTGACCGCCGGAGATCTTCTGCCGGGTAAGTGCCGCTGACTCCTGACAGACCCGACAGACGGACACTGACAGTGACAGTGACATCCCGATTCCGGTATCCGATATGACGAAAATATCGGAACTCGGAATCGGAATTCCGATACAGCCAATATCGGCCGATACCCGATATTTGCAGTATCGGAATGCTCAACCCTACTCACAGGTTATAAGAGAAATAGTGATACAATACAATCATGGTCCAAGGTAAAGTGTGGTATTGCAGCTCAGCTCCTCTGAGGAAGCCACGCTGTGAGGCGATACGTGTGGGGTTTTTCTCCCTCCTCCTTGATGTGACTGGGTAAACTCATCTCTCCAGGTTCCAACAGGTCTTATTCAGCCTTCATCCTTTCCTCTTTTTTTTCCTTGACCCACTGTTTATTTTTCAGAGGGATTTCTTTCCATCATTTCTTGTCCACTATCTTCAAAGGTTTTTTTTTTATCTTATCGCATTCGGGGGGTGGGGGGGGTTCAGGTATTTTCTACCATCGCATCCTGCTAATTTACTGTTTTTTTTGGGGGGGAGGATCTAGGCTTTTTCCTGTTGAATTTCATTTGCTTTTGATACCATGATTGTCTCATCTAATTTTCTTAATAAAATCTATATTGTTATTTGTTGTACTAGTTCTGGTGATCATTACCTCTACATGCTACTTTCTTCTGTTTTGACCATCCCCTCGTTGTAGCTCGCTGCTGTATCCCTCGTTGTCGTTGTCTCTAGTTCCTGTGCCCACCGCTTCTCTAGCTGCTGTGTCCCTCGTTGTAGCTCGCTGCTGTGTCCCTCGCTGTCACTGGCTCCTGTGTCCCTCGTTGTCGCTGGCTCCTGTGTCCCTCGTTGTCGCTCGCTCTAGTTCCTGTGCCCCACCGCTTCTCTAGTTGATGTGTCTCTCGCTGTCGTTGGCTGCTGTGTCCCTCGTTGTCGCTGGCTCTAGTTTCCTGTGCCCACCACTACTCTAGCTGCTGTGTCCCTCGTTGTCACTGGCTGCTGTGTCCCTCACTGTCTCTGGCTGCTGTGTCCCTCGTTGTGGCTGGCTGCTGTGTCCCTCGCTGTCGCTGGCTGCTGTGTCCCCGTTGTCTCTAGTTCCTGTGCCTACCACTTCTCTAGTTGATGTGTCCCTCGCTGTCGCTGGCTGTTGTGTCCCTCGTTGTCGTCTCTAGTTCCTGTGCCTACCACTTCTCTAGTTGATGTGTCCCTCGCTGTCGCTGGCTGTTGTGTCCCTTATTGTCTCTGGCTCTAGTTCCTGTGCCCCACCGCTTCTTTAGTTGATGCGTCCCTCGCTGTCGCTGGCTGCTGTGTCACTTGTTGTCGTTGTCTCTAGTTCCTGTGCCCCACCGCTTCTTTAGTTGATGTGTCCCTCGCTGTCACTGGCTCCTGTGTCCCTCGTTGTCGCTGGCTCTAGTTCCTGTGCCCCACTGCTTCTCTAGTTGATGTGTCCCTCGCTGTCACTGGCTGCTGTGTCCCTCGTTGTTGCTGGCTCTAGTTCCTGTGGAACCACCGCTTCTCTAGCTGCTGTGTACCTCGTTTTCTCTAGTTCCTGTACCCTCCACTTCTCTAGTTGATGTGTCCCTCGCTGTCGCTGGCTGCTGTGTCCCTTGTTGTCGTTGTCTCTAGTTCCTGTGCCCCACCGCTTCTTTAGTTGATGTGTCCCTCGCTGTCGCTGGCTGCTGTGTCCCTCGCTGTCACTGGCTCCTGTGTCCCTCGTTGTCGCTGGCTCTAGTTCCTGTGCCCCACTGCTTCTCTAGTTGATGTGTCCCTCGCTGTCACTGGCTGCTGTGTCCCTCGTTGTCGCTGGCTCTAGTTCCTGTGGAACCACCGCTTCTCTAGCTGCTGTGTACCTCGTTTTCTCTAGTTCCTGTGCCCTCCACTTCTCTAGTTGATGTGTCCCTCGCTGTCGCTGGCTGCTGTGTCCCTCGTTGTCGCTGGCTCTAGTTCCTGTGCCTACCACTTCTCCAAGCTGCTGTGTCCCTTGCTGTCGCTGGCTGCTGTGTCCCTCATTGTCGCTGGCTCTAGTTCCTGTGCCCCACCGCTTCTCTAGTTGTTGTCTCCACATCTTTGTTTGCTCTGTTCCTCCTATATGTAAAGTTTATTCTCTTCTATTTTTCCGTGTTACTTCTCCTGGGCAGTATAATCACCACCTGAAAGATAAAAAGGGCCAAATCAGTCACCTCAATCTGTGGCGGCATCTGGCATGGAGGAATGTAATTTTCACGAGGTAGGATGAGTTTTGGATTGCAGTCAGTATGCAAAGCTCTGACATTACACAGAGTGATTATGGGGGAGTCACAAGGCTGAGGCTCCACATGTCGCTTATAAACTGCTTATGACACGATGAAAGTTTTATATTGCAGAATTTCCATTCTTCATTCGGCTCTTCAACCACTTACAAAGAGGCGCACATTCATATCTGTTGTAGTGAGGTCTCCGAAAGAGAATGGTAGAAAGTGTTCACTGTGCGCAGTGAATGATAATGATCTGGAAGATTGGGAGATTTTTTGAGAGCTCTGCATTTTGGGTGATAGGAAACCCAGAGATATTTCCCTAATGTAACACTGAGAATATCATTATGTGCCGGATACATCTTCTGGTCTATAATTCTTCTTATTCATTATATTGTAACCTGTCATAGGTGTAACTGCCAAGTGATACATTACTGTATCAGGCACAGGATAATTAGCAAAAACAGTTCTGTCACCTGCTAATTATCATAATTATCATATTTACACTAGAACAGCCAATAATCTAGCAGCTTTTAATTGTATGTTAATTGACTAACCAGCCCCTTTTTGTAAACGTATAAAACCTTGAATGAATAATAAATGTATGTCTTGACGAACTGTTATACTGACACTTTCGTGTGGACAGTCCTCATTTCGTTCTGAGCGCTCAAAAAGACATTATATAGATTATTATTATATACATTATCATGTTTGAACCATTAATGTTCCACAGTATCACTGGGTCATATTGCAATACTACAGAAGGGGAAATCATCAATAATGAAGTACGATTCAAGAATATATTGCACATCCTGCAATGCTCGCTCATGTCTGATACGACTCAATCAAAGCTTTTCCCTGCATTATCTCCCTTCTCTCTATATAAAAGTAGAAAACCCCCTCTAAGCGTAAATCTCATTGTCATTTATGTAAAAAAAGTATACAAGCATAAAGTAAATAGAAAAATAGAAAAAGTTGCACTATGCAATTCCACCTATGTCACATCATGAGTTACCTGTTGATATGGAAATTTAATTAGGATAAAAATATCCTGTGTTTGCTGCTTGCCATGTCCAAATCTCTATATAATGTCTTTTTGAGCACTCAGAACGAAATGAGGACTGTCCACACGAAAGTGTCAGTATAACAGTTCGTCAAAGACATACATTTATTATTCATTCAAGGTTTTATACGTTTACAAAAAGGGGCTGGTTAGTCAATTAACATACAATTAAAAGCTGCTAGATTATTGGCTGTTCTAGTGTAAATATGATAATTATGATAATCATGATTAAAAGAGCTGAAGTTGCAGAATTATTGTTTATATTCTTGTGATCTAGTTGCCTTGCATAACTATAATGTAAACAACAGATATCTAATAGGACATTTTGTACTTCATGCATTTGTTCCTTTACGAAGGTCTTATGGAGGCCAGATTTCTTTAAAACAACTGATTATATCTGGCCTAGAAATATGTGAGCACAAGGTTTTTTAGCAAGTGAAATCTATCTAACTGTGAACTGTGAATACATATATGTGAATATACTTTGAATATATGGAATACATATATATTTCCATGACAGTCCCCCCTTAGATACCACTTGCCCTAAAAACCTGCTCCTGGCCCAAAGCGCTGCAACTCTTTTGTGCTGCCGGTGAGTTGAGACACCCCTAGTACATGCCTCCCCCACCGAATACAGACTTTTCGCAAATGGGCGGTCAGGAGGACTGTCCCTGTCGGGGGTTTATGTGTTTGCAATCATAGTCTCTTTATTTGATAGGATGTTTCATCAAGGATGTGTATTCTCAGTCTGGAGGTAGTTCGGAGATCTGGTCAAGCCAGGCAGTTCCATCCGGACTGGTGCGAGGTCCAAGATGGTGAGTGGCATCAAATTGGTTGTCTCCTGAACAGTTTTTTCCATTATCCTGCGGATACAAGGAATAACACGGCAACCAGTAATTAATGCAAAAATGAGAACCCCCATAATGGCTGTCCCAACCTGTGCCAACATTTTCTGCCACCCACTCATCCACCCAAAGTATCGATCCCATGGGTCAGTGACACCTGAGTTCTGTTTCAGTTCCTCTGATAACTCAGTAAGTTTCTGTATTGCCATTGTGACTTTACCATTTGGGCCAGTGTTGTCTGGGATGTAGGTGCAACAGGTGTCTTTGATCATTTTGCAAACACCTCCTTTCTCAGCTAGAATCATATCCAAAGCCATTCTATTCTGGAATGCCATAATGGAAGTGGGGCCTAACTGTGCTGCCAAACCTTTTACAGCATCTATGGTGAAGTTAACAAATCTCTGCTGGTTATAATAGATGTAATTTATCCAATCAACATTTTTGTTTATAGTGACTCAAATCCTGCTTTAACTTGGTCTCTGGCCTTGAACTCATCAGGTAGGTCATCTGGTCATCTGTCTGGTCAGTCAGAGCATCCACGACATCCTTCATGGCTTAGGTGTCTCTCCTGGTACGGGAGCTTCCTTGCAATGCGATACGTGGATTCAAACAGGCTTTCCCTCTAGTTACACAGAGGTTGATGTCATCTGGGGCTCTTGGACAGGATCATCAAATCTGGCAGTGAGGGAAAAACTCGAGAATGGACATTAGTTTTTGACCAATTCAATTACATAAGTGTTATGATTTGGTAGCTGAGGAGAGCAGGCAAAAAAAGCAATACACCAGAGAGGTTGGAATCTATGGGATTGCAGTACCCTGACTAACCACCACAACTAAAGGCAGCCGTGGAGCATTCCTACGTTGGTCCTAGACGCCTCGTCACAGCCTGAGAAGCTAACTACACCTAAAGATAGAAAAAGGAAAGCTATCTGCCCCGGAGCAGATCCCCAAAGAACATAGGAAGCCCCCAAACATGTAATGGTGGTTAGACAAGAGGAAATACAGACACAGACAGAAAATAGTATGAGCAAACGTTGGGGCCCAAACTTCCTAAATAGAAAAGGATAGGAAAGGCACTTACTGCAACCCCAAAAAAACCCTGAAAAGTACCAACTCTACTAATTACAAAAACACCTGAGATCACACGACCTCTACCACCTAAATTAGTTCTCTGGTGTAACAAAAACTAAACAGCAACCACTGAAAAAACTGGAAAAGGCAAATGAACAAACAGTGGCTGAACTAAACTGAGAGGAGCATAAGCCCCCCGAAGGGGACCCGGCAGACCCCCACAGAAGTGCAGGACAAAATGCAGGCACCAAAAAACTAAAAGAAGAAAATGTCTTATCTGTTAGCAGAAGATGCAGGCACGAAACAGCTTTTCTGGGTCTCTGGGAATGTGCCTTATGCTAAACAGTGCAATAGGGAGTGTGTCATGCCATGGTTTGCGTGTCTCTTGGGCAATTTTTCAGCATTCTATTCTTAAGTGTTTCGTTCAGTTTTTCTACCTTCCTGCTGCTCTGGGGGTGGTAAGGAGTGTGTAGGCCTAAATCTGACCCTACTGCTAATCGGGTCTTGTGTGTCAGATTTGCTGTGAATGCGGGTCCCTGATCACTTTCTATCATTTCTGGAACCCCGTATCTGCACACTATTTTCTGAAAGTAGCTGCTTTGCAGTAGTCTTTGCTGATTTGGAAAGCTTCTGTTCATCTTGAAAATACTTCTTTTGACCACAATGGCGTATTTGAATCCTTCACTTGGCGATATCTGGATGTGGTCTATCTGGATCCTTTGAAGCTGGTAAAGTGGTCTTTCCAGATGAGGTGAGGGGGTCTTTCTTCCATACGTCCAGGCTTGCATTTGCCGCAGGTCAGACAGCTGCTGGTGAATTTGGCTGTTAGGGTGGAAATCCCTGAAGCGAACCAGTAAGCACCAATCAGATCATTCATTTGTGTCTTTGATATGTGAATGTGGGTCCATCTACCCATTGGACCACCATAGGATGCATACTTTGTGGTAGGCAGAGTTTGAAGTCTATTATTGTTAGCCTTCCTTCTTCACGTGTTGCTTTTTTCACATTCAGCTCTTCTTCTCCTTTTGGAGCTTGGTCTTGTAACTTCTTGAGCAGATCCCAGGACGTCTTTTTGTCAGGTTTCTTGTCTTCAGTCGTCATGTAGTAGCCGTCCGG
>JARQOD010001801.1:0-89886 GCA_033576555.1 Oophaga sylvatica | reverse complement strand
CTCCCACCACCTTCCTGTTCCTCATGCCATGTTGGGTCTTGGACCTCATCATCTCCACTACCCTCTTCCAACACCTGCTGTTGGGTGGTCTGGCCAGCACCATGCTCAACAGAAACTGGCACCTGGGTCTCATCATCATCAGATGCGTTCTGCGGTGTGCTGACCATCGGCACTGTCTCACCCGCCTCTTCAGATTCAGAGAGACACAGCTGTTGCGCATCACTGCATACTCCCTCTTCACATTACAGAATGCTGCTTGGCTGGGCCCCTGTTTGCAAGCCAATAGATTCTGAGAACAGAAGCAGACACTCAGCTGGCTCCTGTACAGAACTCTCTGACTGCCTGGGCAATTTGCCAGGCGGTGAAGAGACAGATGGTTGCCCAACAGTGCTGTGGTCCTGAGAGGAGGTGGAAGCAATTGAAGTCGATGCATTGGCTGACATCCAAACAACAACGGCTTCAATTTGTTCTTCCCGCAGCAGGGGGGTACTCCGAGCTCCTACAAAAGTGCGCATAAAGGAACGCTCACGGGGAAAACTGGTGGATGCTGTGTCACTGGGGGCCGCAGCAGCCACAGAATCCCCACGTCCTCTCCCTGAAGAAACTCCACGACCACGTGCCTTACTCCCTGCCTTCTTCATCTTGGTAGATTGATAAAGAAAGTCTGAAAAGTTATAAGGTCTAAGTGTGGTTATTCCGCAGAGACTGCAGTGAACACTGCACACAACTGTTCACTACCCAATGCGTCTCAGCAGGAAGGCAGTCTGTGCGTCAAAACAAAGGCACAAGCATACATCCATGTACCCTGTTTATAAAGCTATATAAAAAAAATTATGTAGTAGTGACGCACACTTTATTGAGGTACAGTATTACATCGCAATTCACCATCTGTGGCTATGCAGTCTCATCTATATATACCTTATCTATCTGTTGTCATGCTTCCAAGTCGACAGTCACAGTCAGCCATAAATAGCAATTTTCACTATGCACTATGCACTTTTGAAAGGTTATGTTTGTTAATAAAAATGATTATTGCCACATATTATGAGTATTACATGATGGAAATTGTATAATTTTGTATAAAATATTTAGTGACATTATTCAGCAAATGGAACATTTTAGTAATATCACAGATAACTTGTAATGCTGATGATGTTTTGAAGTCAGACATTCATTGTCTATACAATAAAAATGGTGTACATACTGTTACTTATCCATCATTAATGGATTCAGATATGTACTTGTATGCTTTTATGTACAACCGTATAGCAGATTCCTTAACTAATTTATTTTGTGGTTTGCATTGCTGTTCAACATGTTAATGTATGTGTTTATGTTTGTCAATTCTTTATTTATCTAGATATTAGTTTAAATGAAATCATCATCTTATGGTAGTAAAGGTTATCTTTCTCTTGTTTGAAGTATAGACATTTAAAATTGACAGGTAACAAGGAAATTACTTGATCTAGTATTTAAACATCCTCCTTGACCCTGGGCTCCAACACCGCCAGTTGTTGCTCGGAAGTGCTGTTAGCACAGTCAACACTTGCTCCTGTGTTACTGGGGTTCAGTAACGTCAGCTGGTCCTCGGTTGTGCCATTGGCTCTTTTCCTTCTGCTGCCCCTCCGGGTTCCAGCACAGTCAGCTGGTCCTCGTTACTTGCATTGGCTCTTGTACCTTCTGCTACCCGTCCGGGTTCCAGTACCGTCAACTGGTTCTCCGCAGTGCCTTTGGCCTAGGTGCCTCCATCTCGGTATCCGAGTTCCAGCAACGTCTGCTGGTCCTTGGTAGTGCTTTGGAGCACAGGTACCTCCTGCTTAGTAACCGTGTCCCAGTAACGTCAGCTGGTCCTCGGTTGTGCCATTGGCTCTTTTCCTTCTGCTGCCCCTCCGGGTTCCAGTACCGTCAACTGGTTCTCCGCAGTGCCTTTGGCCTAGGTGCCTCCATCTCGGTATCCGAGTTCCAGCAACGTCTGCTGGTCCTTGGTAGTGCTTTGGAGCACAGGTACCTCCTGCTTAGTAACCGTGTCCCAGTAACATCAGCTGGTACAAGATTGTGCTACAAATACAAGATACGGAACAAGAGACACAAGAACAATAAGCAGAAGATCTAAAAGCAGAAGAACATGAAGTATAAGACCAAAATGAAGAGCAAAATATATGCTCTAAATTCTAAGCAGAAGAAGACTAAGCAGTGTATGGGGGTGAGTCCGTTCCTCCTCGTGGTGCCCCTGGAAAATGCCTGCTGCTGCAGGCTAAACTGAACACGGACAAATACTGTTGTAATTGAAATCTTTTGTGACAGCAAGAACGGAAGGATGAAAAATTCATACTTTGACAGATTACAAGTACAGGATTCTCTGTCACAAATAAGAATATGATGAAGAAGATGAAGCAGAATATGAATAAGAATAATAGTTTAATAAGAAGAATATGAGTAATGTTAACAAAGATGAATAGCAAGAAGTTTAAGAAGAAGATAAAGAAGGTGAAGATGAAGAATAATTTGATGAAAAAGATGATGCTGCAGAAGATTATGAAGGAGAAAGTGTGTGAAAAGTTAAAAAGGTGAAGATGAAGAGCATGGAAGTTGTGTAATATACATATTTGCCAAAATATAAAAAACGTTAACATTGTCAATTTCTTCGTCAATCCGAACATCTTTAAAAAAAAAAATATTTATGCTATTCCATTTGATTGGGTTAAACATCTATGCCTTTAATGTCTCCTCAACCTTCCCCAATACATTCTACATTACTCTTTCTTGTTTTCCTTCATGTACAATTAACCAACAAGGCAAGAATGGGTTTTTTTTAATTTCGATATTTTGTTCCCATAGACTTACATGGGACTTCCGGTATCGGTATCGGGTATCGCCGATATTTTAGTGATATCGGCGATACCATTCCGATTCCGATACTTTAGGATATCGGAAAGTATCGCTCAACTCTACTCGTCACAGCCTGAGAAACTAACTACACCTAAAGATAGATATAGGAAAGCTATCTGCCCCGGAGCAGAACCCCAAAGAACATAGAAAGCCCCCAAACATGTAATGGCGGTTTGACAAGATGAAATACTGACACAGAAAGAAAATAGTATGAGCAAACGCTGGGGCCCAAACTAACTAAAAAGAAAAGGATAGGAAGGGTACTTACTGCAATCCCAGAAAACCCTGAAAAGCACCAACTCTACTAATTTCAAAAACACCTGAGATCACACAACCTCTTCCACCTAAATTAGTTCTCTGGTGTAACAAAATCAAAACAGCAGCCACTGAAAAAACTGGAAAAAGCAAAAGTACAAACATCAGTGGCTGAACAAAACTGAGAGGGCAGAAGCCCCCGGAGGGGACCCTGAAGGCCCCCACAGAAGTGCAGGACAAAATGCAAAAATATAGCACAAACACAAAAGAAGAAAATGTCTTATCTGTTAGCAGGAGATGCAGACACGACACAGCAGGCTACAAGGGAAACGGGAATAAAGGATTCAGACCAAACAATTGATCACCGGCAACCCTGATGGGAAGGTGACTCCCTTATATAAGACCAGTCAGTAACACCTGATTCCCAGTCCTCACAATCTTCACTGGACAGACTAGCACCGCTTGTAACCACCAGAGGGAGCCTCTGCTCAGAACTCATCTCAAACCCATTCACAACAGTACCCCCCCCTTGAGGAGGGGTCACCGAACCCTCATTTGAGCAACCAGGTCGGTCAGGATGAGTTCTATGATACGCACGGATAAGTCTCCTAGCATGGATGTCCGAAGCAAACACCCAAGAATTGTCTTCCTGACTATAACCTCTCCATTTAACCAAATACTGGAGTTTACGTCTAGAAAAACGAGAATCTAATATTTTCTCAACCACATACTCCAGATTGCCCTCAACCAAAACAGGGTCAGGAGGCACAGCAGCAGGAACCACTGGCTCAACAAACCTCTTCAACAAGGACTTGTGGAACACGTTATGGATCTTAAATGTCCCTGGAAGAAGCAAACGAAAAGAAACAGGATTAATAATCTCCATGATCTTATAAGGTCCAATGAACCTAGGCTTAAATTTAGGAGATGCTACTCTCATAGGAATATTCTTTGAGGACAACCAGACCAAGTCCCCCACTTTAAACCGAGGACCATCAGTCCTATGCCGGTTAGCAAACCGCTGGGACAACCTCTCCACTACCTGGTCCCAAATCAGTTGCATACGCTCCACAACAGAGTCAACACCTGGACAGACAGAAGCCTCCGTCTGTCCTGAAGAAAATCGAGGGTGAAACCCAGAATTACAGAAAAACGGAGACATCAAAGTAGCAGAGCTAGCCCTATTATTAAGAGCAAACTCAGCCAAAGGCAAAAAAGAGACCCAGTCATCCTGATCAGCAGACACAAAGCATCTTAGATAAGTCTCCAATGTCTGGTTTGTTCTCTCAGTTTGACCATTGGTCTGAGGATGAAATGCCGAGGAGAAAGACAATTGAACACCCAGTTTAGAACAAAAAGTCCTCCAAAATCTGGAAACAAACTGGACTCCTCTGTCAGACACAATGTTCTCAGGAATGCCGTGTAAACGAACCACGTGCTGAAGGAACAACGGCACCAATTCAGAGGAGGAAGGCAACTTAGGTAATGGCACAAGATGTATCATCTTGGAAAACCTATCACAAATTACCCAGATGGTGGTCATTCTCTGAGAAACAGGAAGGTCGGAAATGAAATCCATAGAGATATGGGTCCATGGTCTCTTGGGCACAGGCAATGGCATCAACAAACCACTAGAGCGAGAGCAAGGCTTGGAGCGAGAGCAAGTCCCGCAGGACTGCACAAATTCCCTGACATCACGAGACAAGGTAGGCCACCAAAAGGACCGACTAACCAAGTCTCTGGTACCAAAAATTCCGGGATGCCCAGCCAACGCGGAACAATGAATCTCAGACATCACACTCTTTTTCCACTGGTCTGGGACAAACAATTTTCCAACAGGGCAGCACTCGGGCCTATCCTCCTGACACCCCTCCAGAGCAAGTCTCAAATTGGGCGAGATGGTGGAAAGAACTACACCCTCTTTCAAAATAACAGAAGGATCAGATAACTCAGGAGAGTCCGCAAGGAAACTCCTCGAGAGGGCATCCGCCTTAACATTCTTAGTGCCAGGAAGAAAGGAAACCACAAAATTAAAACGTGTGAAAAACAAGGCCCACCTGGCCTGTCTAGGATTGAGTCGCTTGGCAGATTCCAGATAGACCAGATTCTTATGGTCCGTAAGGACCACCACCTGATGTTTGGCTCCCTCCAGCCAATGTCTCCACTCTTCAAAAGCCCACTTCATGGCCAATAACTCCCGATTACCCACGTCATAATTACGTTCAGTAGGAGAAAATTTTCGAGAGAAAAAGGCACAAGGTTACTTTTAGAGGTCTCTGGATCTTTTTGGGACAAAACGGCACCTGCCCCAATTTCAGAGGCATCAACCTCCACCTGAAATGGCAGAGAAACATCAGGCTGCCGTAGAACAGGAGCAGAAGTGAATCTCTGCTTAAGTTCCTGAAATGCAGAGACTGCCTCAGGAGGCCAATTCACCACATCAGAACCCTTTCTGGTCAAATCAGTTAATGGTTTAACAATAACCGAGAAATTACCAATAAATTTACGATAAAAATTGGCAAAACCCAAAAATCTCTGAAGAGCCTTTAATGAAGTAGGTTGGACCCAATGACAGATGGCCTGAACCTTGACCGGGTCCATTTCAATAACAGATGGGGACAAAATGAATCCAGAAATGAGATCCTCTGTAGCCAAAAAGACACTTTGATCCCTTCACATACAGAGCATTCTCTCTCAAAATCTGGAATACAGTTCGAACATGTTTCACATGAGAGTCCCAGTCATTAGAAAAAAATCAAGATATCATCCAAATAAACAATCAGAAATTTGTCCACAAAATCCCTGAATATGTCATTCATGAAGGACTGGAAGACGGAAGGAGCATTAGTGAGCCCAAAGGGCATCACCAGGTACTCAAAATGCCCTTCAGGGGTATTGAATGCTGTCTTCCATTCATCCCCGTGCTTAATGCGAATAAGGTTATACGCCCCCCTGAGATCAAGCTTGGTAAACCAAGTAGCGTTTTTCACCCTGGAAAACAGGTCAGAAATCAAGGGTAAGGGTATTGATATTTCACAGTAATATTGTTCAAGAGACGATAATCAATACACGGCCTTAATGAACCATCCTTTTTGGCCACAAAGAAAAAACCGGCACCTAAGGGTGAAGAGGATGGTCTGATATGACCCTTCTCCAATGATTCCTTGATATAAGACCGCATAGCGTCATGTTCAGGTACAGACAAGTTAAAAAGGCGACCTTTAGGGAATTTACTACCCGGCACTAATTCAATAGCGCAGTCATAGCTCCTATGGGGAGGCAAGGATGCAGATTTACTTTCGCTAAACACATCAGAAAAATCAATCAAAAAGTCAGGAACATCCTGAGCCTGGGGGGAGGCAGAAAAAACAGGAGTGTTGGTATTAACACATTGGCATCCCCAACTGGTTACAGACACAGATTTCCAATCCAAAACAGGATTATGAGACTGTAACCAAGGAAAACCCAGCACGATAATGTCATGCAGATTATACAGAACCAAAAATTTGCAGCACTCCTGGTGATCAGGTTCAACCCTCATTATCACCTGAGTAGAAAACTGGGGTTTATTCTCATCCAAAGGGGTAGAATCGATCCCCAGTAGGGGAATAGACTTCTGTAGGGGTATCAAGGGAAATCCACAACGTTTAGCAAAATCATAATCCATCAGGTTAATAGCTGCTCCAGAATCAACGAAAGCCTGAGCAGAAAATGAGGACAGAGAGCATATCAGAGTGACAGTTAATAAAAACTTAGTCTGAACACTACCCAAGACAACTGAGCGTGCAAAACGTCTTCCCCGCTTAGGGCAGACTGAAATAGCATGAGAGGCATAACCACAGTAGAAACATAACCCATTGCGCTTTCGAAACTCATGACGCTGTGCCCCAGACACCACTCTATCACACTGCATGGGTTCAGAAGCTGGTTCACAAGGCAACACCATTCCACGCATACTTCTCCGCTCACGCAAACGTCTGTCAATTTGAATCGCTAATGACATAGAATCATTGAGACCAGAGGGGACAGGGAATCCCACCATAACATCCTTTACATTATCTGACAGACCCTTCCGGAAAAGGGCTGCCAAAGCGTCGTCATTCCATTTGGTCAGGACTGCCCACCTACGGAATCTCTGACAGTATAACTCAGCGTCATCAAGCCCCTGATTTAATGCCAACAAGGCTTTCTCAGCTTGATCAGTGACATTAGGCTCATCGTACAATAACCCCAGGGCCTGAAAAAATGCATCAACATCACTCAAAACAGGATCCCCAGGTATCAGGGAAAAAGCCCAATCCTGAGGATCGCCGCGCAGGAGAGAGATGATAATTTGAACCTGCTGCGCTGCGTTCCCTGAGGACTTAGATTTTAAGGCAAAAAACAATTTACAATTATTTTTGAAATTCTGAAACTTAGCTTGATCCCCTAAAAACAAATCTGGCATGGGAATCCTAGGTTCCACAACAGGCAACCCAGCAAGATAGATAGCAATACTCCGAACCTCAGTGGCAAGCTGATCCACCCGGCCAGACAACTGTGCAAACTCCATTGAGGGAAAAGATCCTCCCCAGCACCCGGAGATACAGAGGGAAAAAAAAAAAAAAAATGCAACAAACAGAAAAATATCTCTGACAACTCTGACAATATTTTTTCCCTTCTGTGAGTACCATACAATTTTCAATTTTTGGCCGGTGATACTGTTATGTTTCGGTAGCTGAGGAGTGCAGGTAAAAAAGGCAATACACCAGAGCAGTTGGAATCTATGAGATTGCAGTACCCTGACTAACCACCACAACTAGAGGCAGCCGTGGAGCGTTCCTACGTTGGTCCTAGATGCCTCGTCACAGCCTGAGAAACTAACTACACCTAAAGATAGATATAGGAAAGCTATCTGCCCCGGAGCAGAACCCCAAAGAACATAGAAAGCCCCCAAACATGTAATGGCGGTTAGACAAGATGAAATACTGACACAGAAAGAAAATAGTATGAGCAAACGCTGGGGCCCAAACTAACTAAAAAGAAAAGGATAGGAAGGGTACTTACTGCAATCCCAGAAAACCCTGAAAAGCACCAACTCTACTAATTTCAAAAACACCTGAGATCACACGACCTCTTCCACCTAAATTAGTTCTCTGGTGTAACAAAATCAAAACAGCAGCCACTGAAAAAACTGGAAAAAGCAAAAGTACAAACATCAGTGGCTGAACAAAACTGAGAGGGCAGAAGCCCCCGGAGGGGACCCTGAAGGCCCCCACAGAAGTGCAGGACAAAATGCAAAAATATAGCACAAACACAAAAGAAGAAAATGTCTTATCTGTTAGCAGGAGATGCAGACACGACACAGCAGGCTACAAGGGAAACGGGAATAAAGGATTCAGACCAGAACAATTGATCACCGGCAACCCTGATGGGAAGGTGACTCCCTTATATAAGACCAGTCAGTAACACCTGATTCCCAGTCCTCACAATCTTCACTGGACAGACTAGCACCGCTTGTAACCACCAGAGGGAGCCTCTGCTCAGAACTCATCTCAAACCCATTCACAACACATTGGTTTTATAAATTACTCTTTTGAAAGCTGAAACCCTCCCAAATTTGGCTTAGGTTAAGAAAATAAATTGACATCAATGCTGAAATATTGATCATTTAATGAACACAGAATGGTCAGGTTTTGGCAAGACAAAAGTTTTGTCACCTGGTCATATAATGCACCCAATCCTAGTCTACATCCTCACCAGTGCTCAGTAAATGATCGGTTAATTAGTGGGTGTGCATAAAAAGAAACCCAGCACCCCAGACCTTCACTTGAACTGCAACTTGAGCTCTGACAACATGCCAAAAATCCACCCTGCAACCAAATCATTGATTATCAAGAGGCTGAAGACCAGATCCACTGCAGAGGTGGCTGCCACCTTTGGTGTGTCTCAGCGTCAAGTACAAAGAATTAAAAAAAGATTTGAAGAGACTGGAGATGGGTTTGACAAGCCCAGGTCCGGCAGACCCCGCAAGACAACTGCTCAGGAGGAACGTTCGTTTGGTAGAAAATCCAAAGCAAGCCCCTCTTCCGCTGCAGCAGATCTCCAACAGGCCTGGTCACCTCAAGTCCCTGTGTCAACTAGAACAGTTTGTAGGATTCTGTCTTGAAATGGCCTCCATGGTCGAATCAGTGCCCAGAAGCCAGCACTAAACAAAAGGCAAATAAAAAACAGTGTGGCATTTGCAAAGTCCTGCAGCCTGCTGAACAGATGGACGCTGGAAAAGTGGCAGAAGGTGGATTTCTCTGATGAATCTTCAGTAGAATTACACCACAGCCGCCGCAAATACTGCAGGAGACCTACTGGAGCCCATATGGATCCAAAATACACCCAGAAAACAGTTAAATTTGGTGGTGGAAAGATCATGGTCTGGGGTTAAATTCAGTATGGGGTGTGCGAAACATTTGCAAGGTGGAAGGCAATATCAATAGCCTAAAATATCAAGAAGTATTAGCTACCTCTTACATTCCAAATCATAAAAGGGGTCAAATTCTGCAGCAGGATGGCACTCCATCACATACATCCATCTCTAGAACAAAGTTCCTCCAGGCAAAAAAGATCAAGGTGCTCATTGACTGGCCAGCCCAGTCACCAGACATGAACATCATTGAGCATGTTTGGGGTAGGATCAAAGAGGAAGCTTGGAAGACATAACCAAGGAATCTAGATGAACTCTGGGAGGCATGTAAGACTGCATTCTGTGCTATACCTGATGACTTCATTAATAAATTGTATGAATCATTGTTGAACCGCATGGATGCAGTCCTTCAAGCTCATGGAAGTCACACAAAATATTACATATGACTCTAATAGCACCACAACTTCATTCACCAATGTTATGCAACATATATTTGTATTTTAAGATAATTATTTGTTTGAATATCACATTACTTTCTGTGGGCGACAAAACTTTTGCCTTGCCAAAATCTGACCATTCTATGTTCATTAAATGATCAATATTTTAGCATTGATGCCAATTTATTTTCTTAACCTAAACCAAATTTGGGAGGGTTTCAGCTTTCAAAAGAGTAATTTATACAACCAATGAATGAATTTAACGTCCGGTTATAAGCTTTTATTTACATAACATGGATATGCGACATAACTTCTGTCAGGGACTGTATTTGTTACTCCTGAAATATATAGGGAGATTTAAAATTACCCCAACACTGTATACAGCTGTACGCTACTGATATAGTATCATATAGCTGCTGGTATTTTGGGTACATTTTCACAAACATGAGGAAGTATGGTGGAAGAGGCCATGGATGTGGCCGTGGGGGGCCACCTGGTACTGATGGTGATGGTGGTGCATCTGCTGGTAGTGCCAAAAGCACAATAGCACCTAAGGCAGGAGGTGTTGAGCCTGCGTCTGGCTCCAGAAGGCCTGTAAGGCTCCCTTTTCTGGGACTACGTAAACCGCTTTTAAAGCCGGAGCATCAGGAACAGGTTTTGGCTTACATTGCCGAAACAGCCTCCAGCTCTATCGCCTCCTCTTCTGAAGTTTCAAAAACTCCAAGCACTGAGTTGTCAGTGCAGGCTTCTGGTCAGGAACAACCCCTTTCCTTGTGTCCTTCACCCCCACCAAAAGTGAAGGATGCGGCAGGCCACACTTCAGATTACTCCATGGAGCTCTTTTCACATACCATGCCTGGGTTATCAAGTCAAGTTCTGAATTCCCCAGTCCAACATGAATCTGACATGGAGTGCACTGATGCACAGCCACTGCTATATGATTGTGCTTGTAAATTCAACCAGAGCACTACATTGCCCTCACAGTCTACTGAGCCAGAATGTGACCCTGATGAAACTCAGGTGCCCCTTCCTGCATACTATACCACCTTACACGGTGACACAGAGGAAGGTGCAGATGAAATTGAAGAGGAGGTGATGGATGACCTAGTTGTTGACCCTGATTGGCATCCAGTGGGGAAGAGGGTGCCGCTGGCAATAGCTCAGAAGAGGAGGAGGATCCGCAGCAGGTATCGACATCGCAGCTGGTGTTATCTGGCAGGTCCGTAGCAGTCCAAAAAGGTGTTAAAAAAACAAAAAGAGTTGCAGGACAGCTTGGCCAGACGGTCAAATTAGCACAGTGTGCAAGCCCTGAAAATTTGTACCATAGTAGGAAGAGTCCAGTGTGGCACTTTTTTGACCAAAATCCTATTGATGAGGCAAAGGTTTTCTGTAAGAAGTGCGGAAGGACCTTTAGCGGAGGGAAAAATCTCAGAAATTTGAATACCAGTTGCATGCTTAGACATTTAATGAACATGCACTTGCAAGCGTGGATGGACTACAAAACCTCAGGTAGCACCTGTGCACCTGCTCCGACTGAAGGTAGCCAGCAACGCTCCATCGCTTCCCCCACTGTAAGCCCACCGGTTGGCACACCACCAGCAAGAAATGTTGGTGTCATCGCAAGGCCAAAGCAGTCAGGGAATCACAATGTTTTTGCAACGAAAGACTGCATCTAGGCCATTACCACCACCACCACCATCACCATCACCAACCCCCTCTCAGTCCGTCATGTCCACCGATAGTTCCACCATATGCAGCTCTCAAGTCCAGCTCACCCTACCAGACACTCTGAGTAGGACAAGAAAGTACTCATCCTCTCATCCGCGTACACTGGGTTTGAACACCTACATTGCCAAACTGATCTCATTAGAGATGATGCCCTTCTGTTTGGTTGGAAGCGCAGCGTTCAGAGACCTCATGGCCTACACTAAACCACGCTATGACCTACCCAGTCAGCACTTCATTTCTAGAAAAGCCATCCCTGCCCTCCACCTGCATGTGAAAGACCGCATTGTCCATGCACTCAAACAATCAGTGTGTGGAAAGGTGCACCTCACAACAGATACATGGGCCAGTAGGCATGGCCAGGGCTGTTACGTGTCCATCACTGCGCATTGGGTTAATGTTGTGGATGCAGGGTCCACAGGGGACAGCGGCGGTGGGACAGTGCTGCCTAGCCCACGGTATAGGCAACAGTTGGCTGTAGGCGTTCGACCCTCCTCCTCCTCAAGAAGCGAAAGCTCGTCAACAGAGCGCAGTCGCACGAGCACTCCATCCGCAACTGCCAGTGTTGCACACGAGGTGTCCCAATATCGAACAGCTAGTGGTAAGTGTCAGCAGGCTGTTTTAAAAATGATATGTTTGGGCGACAACAGACACACCGCGGAGGTACTGGCCGACTACTTGCAGCGAGAAACTGAGTCATGGCTGGGCAGTATACATCTTGAGCCAGGCAAGGTAGTCAGTGATAACAGTCGTAATTTTGTGGCGGCCATATCCCTGGCAAAACTCAGAAACATACCTTGCCTGGCTCACACCTTGAACCTGGTGGTGAAGTGCTTTTTAGATAATTATCCTGAGTTAACAGCCCTGCTCCATAAAGTGCGAAGACTGTGCTCGCACATCTGTCGGTCGCCCGTAGACTCCAGCCGTATGCAGAGGCTGCAGCGATCTCTCCACCTCCCCAAGGACCGCCTAATCATAGACGTTGCAACAAGGTGGAACTCCACCATGCACATAGTTGAGAGGCTGTGCAAGAGGCAGGCTGTAATGCATTTATGGGAGGATACACGGGCAGGCAGTTTGAGGGCAGACATGGAGTTGTCGGGTGTGCAGTGGTCAAAGCTGAAAGACCGCTGTAAAGTCCTTCAGTGTTTTGAGGAATGCACACGGCTGGTAAGTGCAGACGACACCATTATAAGCATGAGCATCCCACTTATGCGTCTGCTCATGTAAACTTTAAGGATCAGGCATCTGCAGCGGAGGAGGAAGAGGAGGAAGAGGGAAGGCTTGATGACAGTCAGCCATTGTCTGCTCTGGGAACTGTCCTGGACGAGTTGGAGGAAGAAGAGGAGGAGGAGGATGAGGGGGATGATTATTTTGGGGAGGAGGATGCTTCTCAGGGGGCAAGAGAAAATGTTGGCTTGCCAAGTTCAGGTCCAGGGTTTGTGCGTGACTGGAGGGATCTGGCTTTGGCAGAAAGTGCTCCTCTGCCCATCACTGGCAGTGCATCACTGACACCTGGAACATTGGCCCACATGTGTATTATGCCTTGCAGATCCTAAAAAGGGACCCCCGCATTGCCAAAATTATGAAGGATGACGACTACTGGTTGGCCAGTTTCCTCGATCCACGCTATAAAGGCAAATTACAGAACATCATGCCACAGAAGAACCTAGAGCTAATATTGGCGAACAAACAAGCAACTCAGGTAAACTGTTTGTTAGAGGCATTCCCAGCACACAGCAGCGGTGCAGGTTCTACCACGAGCCTGATATAGAAGGGTTAATGGTTTGCCTTTAAACACCTTTAATTCTTTAGTTGCCTTTTGTTGCTGGAATTTGTTCCCATGGGACAGCAGTCTGTCAGTCTCCTCTTTAAAGGTCAACTATGCTTATTCTCATATATGGTCTAAATAGTCTGCTACATCATGTTCTGGGTATATGGTAAATAAAGTATGACCCTGAGGTGACTGGATGATTGGTGGGGTGACATGGTGTTCTACAGCTTCCCCCCTCTCAGGTACACTGCTACTGTCATCTTCCTCCCCAAAGGTCAATGCCCCCACTACTGAGTCAGCTTCCTCTGTCACTACATGTGATCTTGTCCGGACAGGATTTAGTGCAATTCGCTTAGGTTGGGTTGCAGCACAGGTCATACAAGTATCTCTCCAGTCTGGATTTGGCTGACAACAGTGTTTACAAGTCCATCTGTCTTGTCTGGGTCTCTGGTTAGACAGATGTGGGTCGGCAGCAGTCATAGTCATAGATTTTTGTGCTTCAAAACAGTCATAATACACGTTATGTCCCACTGTAATCTCTTTACTTCCATATTGTTTTATTTCCTCTGCCACACGACACCATTTATTCACTTGTTGCTCTCTTCTTTTGTCTTTTATCCAACCTCTATTCTCCCCTCTGAAACTGTGCCACTTTTGTACATCCAAACATCCACACTGGCATTTTTGCCTTTTTCAGTATTGGTCCCACATCTTTCACTGCTTCCTTTCCTTCTCTGTCTTTTACAATCTGTATAGCTGTTTTGGATCCCATTGGGGCCCCTGACTGCACACAGAACAAGTTGCCCATGGCTTCAACTTATTCTCCAGACAGCTTACTTTTCTGCAAATGCCCTCTCAGTGTGCCTGGACCTTGCCTACAGGCCACACTTTAGAAAGTCAGATTTAGCTTGTCAAGGTTTAGCGGGAAGGCTCTCGTGGCTCTCTATGTTGTCTGTCCAAAATGTCAGATTTAACTTTTTTGCGGAAACAGTCTATGTAGTGATCCAGAGTTTGGTTGTGCCCAGGTTGCGGGGTCTATCTATATTGGGGAAACCATGCAAAAACTACAAACAAGGATGAATTTACACAGACATACAATCAGGAATGAAATGGACATGCCTGTGGGAAAACATTTCTCTGGAACTGGACATTGTATGACAGACTTAAAAGTTCTAATACTAAAAGGTAATTTTAAGGATGACAGAGAGAGAAAAATATGGGAATTCAAACTTATAAGGATGTCCAATACTTTGACACTAGGACTCAATTTAACACCTGGATTTATGACTCACTACATGGACACAGTTCTCACCTTCACCAGAAGGCCTCCAGATAGCTAAGAACATCATTCCCACTGCCTCTCTATTTGTAAGAAAATGCTAATTCGATTTCCTTTGCTTATCTTTAGAAGGCATCACACCTCCCACCTCATGAGCAAATTTCCTATGCCTTAAATGTTGTGCCTTTTTTCTTATTAATCCAATTGTAATCTTGCCTGAAGAAGGAGCCTCTGTGCTCTAAAAGCTTGCAAACATATTATTTTCTGGTTAGCCAATAAAGGTATCACTCTGAGAATACTTTCGTCATCATTGGACGGAAAAGTATTCACATCGATTTTTCTGGCTAACACGGTAGCACAATATAATTATTATTATACATTTTTATAGCGCCATTTATTCCATGGCGCTTTACATGTGAAGAGGGGTAAATATAGACAAGTACAGTAAACATGAGCAATACAAGGCACACACAAGTACAGAAGGAGAGAGGACCCTGCCCGCTCACAGTCTATAATTTATTATTGTACATTATCTGCACTGTTGGAATGCATGTCTATTTAAGGGAGAGGTTGAGGGTACAGGTGGAGGCCATAGAGGAGGTGGAGGAACTGTTTGATACAGAGGTTTGTCCCATAAGCCTTGGGGATTCCAAGACTTGTGGAGCAGCAAAAAGACTACCACAGCCACCATAGTCACCTAGTGCCCAGTCAGAAAGATGTAATGCCCCTGCCCATGTTTGCTCATCCATGTGTCAGCATCCAGGTGTCAGTGGTGAAATACACCCTGGCAGACATAGATTTTTTCTGGGAACGGGTGATGTTGTCGGCGACATGCTGGTGTAGCGCAGGCACAGTTTCCTTAGAAATGGCGACTGGGCAACTGGTACTGGGGGAGTGAGAAGGCCATCAACTTCTGAAATCTTCTGTGTCCACCAGGCAAAAAGGCAGCATTTCCATTACCAACAAATTGGAGATGGTGGAGTTCAAGCTCTTAGCTTTGCCGTGTGTAGAAGGAAACATTCTTTTACATGACTACAACTGCGGGACCGAGGGTTGCCTCCTGTGCAATGAGAGATAGTGGAGTATGGAGAACAGGATAAACTACTGGACTGTGAATGAGGTGCAAGCGGAGATGTTATGGTGGATTGCAAAATATGTGATGTGCTAGGTGACTAGTGTTGAGCGATACGATAATGCAAATATCGGCTATCGGCCGATATTAGCTCTATCGGCCTTTCGATAATTTGTTTCGATATTTTCGTCTTATCGAATACCGGAATCGGATTTGTCACTGTCACTGTGAGTGTCCGTCGGTCGGGTCTGTCAGGAGTCAGCGGCACTTACCTGGCAGAAGATCTCCGGCGGTCACGTCCTGGACTGCTTGATGGCCGCCATTATCTTCTCCCTGGCGGTCACATGCAGTTTTTCGCGATAACTGCAGTGACTGCAGGGTAATCCCGGCCGTAAAGCAGTCAGTCCGATGACGTCACCGCCGGGGAAGCAGGTAATCAGCTGTGCTGCGCCGGGATGACAGGCTCTGCCTGTCATTCTGATGTAGCAGAGCTGGATCGTCGTGGGACACTCGTTACTATGGACTGCGTCGGTCAGGTGGTATACTTTTTTTTTTTTCATTTTTTACAGGAGATCGATGGCGTCGCAGGATGAGACAGTAATAAAAGAAATGAAAACTGTGTTTTTTTTTTTTTTTATTAAATTAAAAAACTTTTTTAGGAACATTCACCCGTCCGGGTACATAAACAAGTTAACTATTTACATACAGGGACCCTGTCCGGGTTATTTAGACTTCTTTGGCTGGCCTCTTCCAGGTACCACCTGGTACTCTTCTTGAGATTGCCAAACATCCGAGGCACCAAGGACCACCAGGACCTGATGACGTCGTGTGGCCTGTACAGTGACGTCGTGACCCGCTATCTGGGTCTGTGTGGCCACCTCTTTCATCTCCCTCCAGGTCTGGAGCCCTATGTCCCGGACTGTACGAACCCCAGGGTGCCTAACAGGCGCCGGGTACGGGCCAGCTATACTTATCATGTCCATAGCTGGGCTGCTGAGGAGACCACTGAGGGAGGCTGGGGAGATTTACGGCGTGGGGTGGGCACTTTTGCAGAGGCCTGGATGTGGGAGGCTGAAGGCTTCAAGGGTCTCACAGGTTCCTGACACACTGGGGAGTAGGGGTCGCACCTGGTAACATTTAGGGCGTACCACCCATTGTAACCCCAGTGTCGGGTGTAAGTCACCAAGTCTCCTGGCAACAGGTCCCTCCCCGGGTGTCCTTCTGGGAGGTGAGCCTCCACGTCCCGCCGGGTCACAAAGACTTCTAAATAAAGTCCAGGCTCCTTGATGAAGCCCCAACCACCTTTCAATTTAAAGCTCCGTACTGCACCCTTACGCCGCAGCTCACTCAGGGTTCCTTTATCCTTTCTCATCCGGTCCTTATCTGCCCGGTCCTTCTCCAGGTGACGTTGGCGAAGTTTTAGGGTTTCTCGCTGCTCCCTTTGTCGCTCTGCTTCCCGCTCCCAACGTCTCCACTCTTCCTCCTGACGCCGGTTGAAATTCTCCTCCACCAGCTGCTCCATGTCTCCACCACTCCACTGCAGCTTACAGTGTCCGGTTTGCGGCAGCTCTCCTGTCGCCCCCCAGTCCTGGCGGCGCTCCCCTGCGGAGGAAGCAGACGGCTCTAAATCAGATGACAGTCGGGGCTCTGGTACAGGCAGGTAGTGCTCTGGTGCCTGCGCGGCCTCCTCCATGAGGACGGGTGTCGCTTCTTCTGTCTCAGCGACGGGGGCAGACAGCGGGATCTGGGGTGCTGCTGACGGTGCTGCGGTTTTTGCAGGAACGGGTGCCTCCACTGCGACAACGTCAACCGGATCACATTGCAAGGACTCCTCTACTAGAACGGGTGCCTCACCTTCCGGTACAGACACTTCAGGTAAGAGGGATTGGCGCCGCTCCAAGTTTAGTTTTAGGGCACGCCAGCTGGCTTCCATCCTGGCGACCTCCTCCCGGTGCCGGGCCAGGCCTCTTAGGGTATCCGCCGCTTCTTGCAGCGTAGGAGGGTTTACAGGCCGGGTGCCCAACGGTGATTCTGTGGCGATCGGGTCGCTTCCGTGGGGGGAGAGCTCTGACTGCTCCATCCCTTCCCACTTCTACTCGTCGTGTCCATTAGCCATCTCTGCCAAGTCACATGTGTCATATCTGGAGAGGGCCCCTTTTTTGTAGGGAGGCGGGACCTTCGTGTTAGTTTCCGCACACTGAGGAGGATGAGGAGGCGGAACTCCAGAGCTGTGGGGCACGATGTTACATTGCAGTGCCATTTACAGTGGGCGGCCATCGTTTTCACGCCACTGAGTGAGTGACACCCACGAAGAGCACGCCCTTCTTCACCAGTGCCTCGTCGTGACGCAGATATGGCGGAAAAATGGCAAATACAGTCTCTGATGATTTTAGCAATTCTCAAGCACAAAACCAGTGCAATTCAGGCACACAGGACTCGCTTATAGCGAGCTACAGAATCCTGTTCGTGACGCCCAAGTTGAGTCGCACAGAGCCAGAGGTTTTCGGGTACTCGGCACCGAGCCCGTCGACTTCTATGGGGTATGTCACGTCTTTACCCGGCAATTGAATTAGAGTCGATTTTACTATGTAGAAGTGTATAAACTATAAATATATGTATATATATATGTCACAATGACATGTATATATATATATATATATGTATTCTATGTGTGTATATTTTGTGTTTACAACGAAATAAAGGTTTTTTTTTGTTGCGATATTTTGTTCCCATAGACTTACATGGGACTTCCGGTATCGAAATCGGATATCGACGATATTTAGTGCTATCGGCGATACAATTTCGATACGATATTTTTAGATATCGAGCAATATCGCTCAACACTATAGGTGACACAAAAGCAGCAGTCATGTCTACTTCCATAACAGCTGATGGGCTCTCATTCACCTTGACTGTGGTGGTTAAACAATTGTAGTTTCTGTAGCCGGAGACCTGTGTGAGAAGACTTGGAATGGTGACGGAGGAAGAAGAAGCAGCAGATGGGATTGATGGGACGGCCGGTGGTTGGCATGGCCTGGTAGTCCGTATTTTAGCGCAGTGAGATTCTAACACTAAGGCATGTTGATCGCGCATGTGCCAGTTCATACACATAGTTATCAAATTATTGCAATTTTTGCCTCTATTGAGGTTTTTTTTTGCAAATTTGACAGATAACATATGTTGGATCATCCTATGTGGTCTCAAAAAACACCAAAATTGTATCAATAAAAATGTCAGCTTGGAGCGCTCACTCAGCCCCAGATCACAAAAAATGAAGACGCTACAGGTCTCGGAAAATGGAGCCTTTTTTTAACAAATTTTGGATTTTTTTCACCACTTAAATAAAAGAAGATAAACATGTTTCGTGTCTGTGAACTTGAAATGACTAGAGATGAGCGGTGTTCAAAGCGAACTGTTCGCCAATTTCAAATTCGAGCTGTTTTGGGTGGTGTTCGAGCCGTTCGACGAACCCGAATGATTTTGAAAAAATCCGGCTGTTCGAGGTTATGTTCAATAACTGTTCGTGCACCTAAATCGTCACTGGATTTTTTCACAGTAATGCTGAGAATCACTGTTAATACACATTTTGAGTGTCCAGCGTGGCGGGGGAGGGGCATGGGATGGATCTCTGCAGAAATAATGACGATCTCCATTTTTTTTCTCTTTCCCCGCATTTCCAGTGGGCGTGCAGTCTGTCAGCCTATCAGCAGCGCACACACGGAGCGAAGTGCTTTTTTTTTCACACAAGCAGGGGCATGTGTCATTGGCTGTGTATGTCACATGTCCTTGCCCTATAAGACCCAGCCATTTCCCCCCTCGCCACCATTTTCTCACTGCTGCAGCACAGTGTTAAACGGCACTGCTGCTGCTGTTAGCGCTATCTTTGTAACAGTGACTGTGAAGCGAATTTGCAGTTAGACAGGAAGGTTTAGGGAGTAGGGAGGGACTAGTTTGTAATTGCAGCCCTTTTAAGGGCTAGGTTACAGCAGTTCCAAGCACTTTTAGCAGGCAGGTCTGTGCTCATTATAGACAGATAGGTTAACTTGGTAGTAGTGACTATTTGTAATTCTACCCCTGTGTCATCCTGGGGAGAGTAAAAGCTTGAGGATTTGGTAAAATCACCTCACCAACCGTTTTAAGCAACTCTGGGGCAATTGATGCTACTTAAGTGGTGTCTGTGCCCCAAATTTTTGGAAAAAATGGAGACTCTTTTTGGAGTCCCCTTGCTGTGTTTTACGTGACTTTGGCATCGTCAATTACAGGTGGGTTGGGTCTTTCCCCACCCCCCTTTTAACCGTAAGAAACTACATACACTATGGCTTGGGGTAACACAGATGGTTGAGTGTGAAGACTAGAGCTGTTTACTCATACTATAGCCTGGGAATCAGAGGTCTGCTCCAAAGCTTGAGTGTCTGCTAGTCAGCGGAGTAGAAACCGGCTGTAGATCTAATTACAAATTTTTAACTGCATCTAACCCAGACAATAATTTTGGGCCTAGTAGCAGTGTCTGCTAGTCAGCGGAATAGCCACCGGCTGTAGATCTAGTTACAAATTTTTAACTGCATCTAGCCCAGAAAATTATTTTGGGACTAGTAGCAGTGTCTGCTAGTCAGCGGAGTAGCCACCGGCTGTAGATATAATTACAAATTTTTAACTGCATCTAGCCCAGACAATAATTTTGGGCCTAGTTGCAGTGTCTGCTAGTCAGCGGATTAACCCAGCTGTTAAGCAAGCTACACCACCTGTAGTTTGGACACTTAATTTTTTCAAAGGAAATGCTTTGGGCCCCCGGGACAATCAGTGAAGAGCATCTGGGAGGCACCCCAAGGCACAGGGGCTGTGAGTGGCGTAGGACGCCTTGCGGTGGGCCGCCAAGCTCGATCCTTATAAAAGCTTTTTCAACTGCAGCAGCTTTACTGGACGCTACTGGAGCTGGCATTACCGTGGCTGCTGGCATGAGACTTGCCCTCCAATACTCATTCAAATTAGAGAGACAATTTAAATTAAAAAGATTAGACCTGCCTACACAGCAGGGGGGCTCGCTCGACCCACCAGCGGACAGGCACCAGTATTGGTAGAAGGGGGGCTGGCCGTCAGGGTCCACCGCAGCTCTGGCACAAACCCGGCGACACGCAGGTCGCACAGGCAGGAACGGACTGGCCGTGTCGGCTTGGCACTTTTTTGGTTTTAGAAGGGCATTACATGCCTATATCTGTGTCTCCCCTTCCTTTTACTCCTCCACCTCTTTTTCTTTCGCATGACTATATGTACTTGTCACTTTTCCATGTGTTAGTTGTGTCTTGTGAGCAATTTGTCAGCTTTTGGACACCTTTGAAGTGTTTTCTATGTGTTTTCTATGTGTTTCTATGTGTTTTGGTTTGCCTGCCATTGGTTTTAAACGGTGTTCGACGAACAGTTCAATGAACAGTTCGTCGAACACACGGCTGTTCGGCAAACCGAACCGAACTCGAACACTACGGGGTTGACTCATCACTAGTAATGACCTGGAGAATCATAATCATAGGTCAGTATTAGCATTTAGTGAACATGGTAATTGCACTTTTTTTCTTGCAATTTCACCAAACTTGAATTTTTTTTCCTGTTTTCCCGTACTCGATATGTTAAAAACAATGGTGTCATTCAAAAGTACAACATGTTCTGCAAAAAACAAGCCCTCACATGGCCATATTAACCACAAAATATAAAAGTTATGGATCTGGGAAGAAGGGGAGCAAAAAACAACGCAAAACCGGAAAATGGCCCAGGGGTTAAGGGTTAAGAAGCAAATTTCTCACATAAGATATATTCCAAAGTTACTTAGTTTCACATATAATATTGATTAATGGAAATACTCTTTAATGAATCAGCCTAAAAATGTATTTTGTCAGTAGAGCTAGGTGATTTTATATTTCAGCTCTGAATCATAAGTGAAAGGTGGAATTGGCGGCAGGTGCATCTGAGATAGAGGAAAATGAGAATATTGGCTTTATACCAGCAATATTGAAGAATAGAGTAGTCACAGTGAATGAATGGGGACTATTGTTATAAACATTTCTGTCCAATTTACCTAGTAAACCCGTAATCTGAAACACTTTATGTAATATACCTGCCAACTAATTTGGTTTACTTTTTGTTAGTTTTTTACCACCTTAAATCTCACAGCCAAACCAAGATAAGCCAATACGAACATTGTGTTAAATAATTTGTATTCCTGAAAAAGACATTGCAGGCCTGGAATAACACCAGATGAAATCTCCTTGACACAAATTTTCTTGAAAGTCTGAAGTTTCAAATAGTAATGTAAAGTGATAAAGTGAGATATCCATAATAATAGTCGTTGAACCCTCATAGTATGACAGAGCAGCTAGGCCAGTTCTAATCATAGTCACTAGTGATAAGCGAGCACTAAAATGCTTGGGTGCTTGTTGCTTGGGTCGAGCAAACTGGAATGCTCGGGTGCTCGACCTGAGCAATGATCCCAATGTAAGTTTATGTGAAACCCAAGGATTTTTGCCGCGACCCCTCCGGGGGTCTTTTTAGGGTCTAAAAATGTCGGAAATCAATGGGAACAGTGCTCAAATGACATGGGAACATTATGGGGAAGACCCCTGGAAACATTTCTGACTCCTAGGTCACTGCTGTGAACAATGCAGTCAGAGTATTTCGCTACTTTTACAGGCTCACACTAAAACATACAAAGACGAAACCAAAATGGATTTTCCTGTGAAATATGTTAAGGAACATCCTTTCCAGGGTAATGATTTGTATGTAATGCAAAATAAATAACTCAAAACTAAATTGTACCTCCACCACTTGGGCTATGTTCACACGTAGCGTTTTTTATGCATTTTTCAACTTTAGCATTGCTTTCAAACAATACAAATGCATTCACTGGGAAATGTCATTTTAACATTTAACAACCTTATCTGGCCATGTGGTGTGTGACACATCATCTGACACATCCTGTTTAATTTGTGAAGGAGGGACTCTGAAAGTCACAAAGCCTATTTTTATAGGGCCATCAGGTGGCCTTTACTATTCTTAAAGCGCCAACAGTCGGCCCTCAATATTCTTAGAGAGCCATCAGCTGGCTATGCTTTGTTGTTCCAATTATTAAACAGTGTGTGTCTTTTACTGTTATTGCATATGCAGTGAGTGGCAGGGCTGCCCAAAATGTGGACCCACCCCAATAACCCATTGAACAGACGGCCTGTATGGCCACATGAAACCAAAGTTCCCATTAATGTTTATTTGGTACTGCCATACTGTTTGCCTATGCATTGAATGCAACGCCTGCCCTGCCCCAAAATTACACGCACCCCAATATCCCTTTGAACCGACGTACTGGATAGCCACATTAAACCCATGTTCCCATCATTCTTTGTTTGGTACTGCCATACTGTTTGCCTATGCATTGAATGCAAGGCCTGTCCTGCCCCAAAGTTACATGGACCACAATAACCCTTTAAACCAATGTACTGGATGGACACCTGAAAGCATTGTTCCTAGTAATTTGGTACTCCATACTGTTTGGCTATGCAGTGAATTGTTGAGCCTGAAGAACCTGCATTGGAGATCGTTAGTATTGAGGATGAAGACCCGGCAGTGGAGAATGTCAGTGTTGAGTCTGGAAAACCTGCAGTGGAGACTTTCAGTGTTGAGGCTGAAGAAACTGCAGTGGAGAATTGCAGTGAGGCTGAAGAACACCTGGCAGTGGAGCATTTCAGTGTTGAGGATGAAGACCTAAAAGTGGAGAATTGCATTGTTGAAGAACCTGACCAACCCCTACAGTTCCCATTATTAGGAACTGGGTCTCCCATACTGTTTGGCTATGCAGTGAATGCAAGGCCTGCCCCAAATTTGCACGCACCCTATCCCCCTTGGAAGAAACGTGGAGGAGGGCCTCATAACAATTTTTTACCATTAGAAAGGAGCGGGTCTCCTACACTTGTAATGCCAATGGAGAAAATGTATGGTCTGACAAATATTTCCCCCTGGGGGCTACACATCAACATACTGTGTCAACATTTTTGTTACCGGCATCATAAACACCCTTCAAAACAATAATGTGGCTGTTGCATCACAGAACACGTTCACCCTGGTGATCTAGTAATGGTGTCGGAATAGACGTGGAGGATGGCCTTCAAAAAATGTCTTCTCAGTTTAAAGGAGCAGGTCTCCTATACTTGTAATGCCCATGCAGTAAGTGTACGGGCTGACAAACATTTCCCACTGGGGGTACACATCAACATACTGTGTCAACGTTTTTTTATGGGCATCAATAACATCCTTCAAAAGAATAACATGGCTGTTACATCACGGAACACGTTCACCCTGGTGATCTAGTGGTGGTGTCGGAAGAGACATAGAGGATGGCTTCCAAAATTGTCTTCTCAGTTTAAAGGGCGGGTCTCCTATACTTGTAATGCCCATGCAGTAAGTGTACGGGTTGACAAATATTTCTCCTTGGGGGTACACATCAACATACTGTGTCAACATTTTTTTTACGAGTATCATAAACACCCTTCAAAACAATAATGTGACTGTTGCAGCATGGAACACATTCACCCTGGTGATATAGTGGTGGTGGACGATGAGGATGAGGAGAAGGAGGAGGATAACATGAAATAGCCAAAATCAGAAAGTGTATAACCATGTGTGGGTGTAAAGAGGTGCATGGGAATATACATCCCAAAAAAAGACACTGGATTTGAGGCTATGTTTTGCTGTTATCATGCGTTGGTGTAGAGAAGGCTGCCCCAATCCAGCCCTTGTTCATTTTTATAAGAGTCTGTCTGTCAGCATTTTTAGGTGACAGGCGGATGCGCTTATTAGTTAAAATTCCACCAGTACCACTAAAAGCGCGCGTGGACAAAACGCTAGTGGCAGGGCAGGCCAGGACCTCCAAGAAGTAGAGAGCCTGTTCATGCCACGTATCCAGCTTTGAGACCAATAATTATAAGGCACAGAGAAATCATGGAGGACGTTGGTACGGTCAGCAAGGTACTCCCTCAGCATTTTCCAAAACTTTGCACTCCTTGTGAGAGTACCCCACGTCTCAGGGCGACTGCAATGGGAGGGTCTGAGAAAACTTTCCCAGAACTTTGCCAGTGTTCCCCTGCCTCTCCTGGATTGGAGTTGTGTCTCTCTCGCCTGTACTCTTTGGTTGTCCAACGATCTGTGACCTCTGCCGCCAGCGTTTTCAGATGGGAATTTTTTTTAATAAATCCGCAACAAGGGCCTTCTGGTACTGCACCATTTTAGTACACCTGTCTGCCTCTGTAAGAAGAGATTGAAAATTCTCCTTGTAGCATGGTTCTAGAAGTGTCACCAACCAGTAATGACTGTCACCCAAAATTTTGAGAATACGAGGGTCACGGGAATAGCAGCGCAACATAAAGTCAGCCATGCGTGCCAGACTGCTAACAGGCAAGACTTTAGTGTCCACACCAAGAGGACCTGTTCTCAGGTCATACACGGCAAACAGATGGTATGACAGTTGTGCTTGTAGTACCGTCTATAGCACATGAAAGTAGCTCCTGTTCTTCCTCCTCCTTCTTTTCCTCATTGTCAACCAATCTACGTTGGGATGACATGAGGCTGGGCTGTGTGTAATCACCCTGTATGGTTCCTTGCTTCATCTCATCATGCTCCGCCTGCAATGCTTCCTTTTTGTGAGGAGTGAGCGTTTCAGAACACAGAGAAGCGGGATGGTGTCGCTGATTATGGCGTCATCGCCGCTCACCATCTTGGTGGACTCCTGAAAGTTTTGTAGGATGATATATATGTTTGACTTTCATGTCCATTCCTGAGGTCTTATGTGTGGAGTCATGTGTGGAGTATGAACTGAATACCGACGGCCTTGTTGATGCTGGTAGTCAACAATTGCCCTCTTCTGCTCACAAATCTTTTTCAACATCTGCAGTGTAATGTTCAAACACATGGGACATCACACACCAGTCGGTGAGCCAGAAGTTGCAAACGCTGCTGAAGCACGGCAAGGGCGTTGGAAGCTGTAGCTGACTTTCTAAAATGGGCACACAGGCTGCGTACTATCACAAGCAGATACGGCAGCTCCAGGTAGCTTTTGAGAAACCATTGAACAATGAGGTTAAGCACATGGGCCAGGCATGTTACGTGTGTGAGCTCGCCTAGCTTCAAAACCTCCACCAGGTTCTGGCCATTGCCACTCACAACCATGATTGGCTGTAGGTTCAGTGGTATCAGCCACAGATCTGCCTGCTCTTTCAGAGCTGTCCACAAATCTTCAGCATTGTGCAGTTTGTCACCTATGCATATTAGCTTCAGTACAGCTTGTTGCCGCTTGGCTGAGGCAGTGCTGCAGTGCTTCAAGCTTGTGACTGATGTTGTTGAGGTAGGATCTAAGTGACCCTTCACGGTTGACCTAGTGATTTCCAAATTAATTCATAGAACGTTGCTAGCAACATAAATAACCAAACAGACACGTATTTCCGTCTGGGAGAATCTACCAAGATTCCTATCCCATGTATTACATCTTTTATAGTATTTAGTGAGCTTGTACTTCAACCAATAGTATAAAACCACACCTACAACATTTAACCAATGAAAATACAAGAAAATTGACCTATAAGAATTACAGGAAAATTAACCTATAAGAATACAAGAAAATAGAAAACTACATATATGGTCATATCCACGTGACCATAGAAGCGAACAATAGTATCTTATATCTTGTCCAAACTGGAGCGGTCTGGTTTTATTACAGCCCATGACCTTTACTCTACTTCTCTACAACGGCCAGAAACTATTGCCTAGTAACAGAATTTATCTCATAAAGACATGATGGAGTTACAAGCACAAAATGGAGCATTCAGTTTTGATCTTTCTTAGTTTAGTCCTTCACATTCCCCCCTAGATACATTTTGTTAACTTATGTCCAGCATCAGAGGTACTATCCCAAGCTATAAGCTCGAGGGGTACTGGTCTTCACATATCTGATGCCATGTTACCAGACATGGCTGTTGCGGCGTACCCATCCCCCCTGTATACTACAATTTACAAATAACAATTTTTGATAACGGTGGTGGAGATCTTTTGAAGATAGCCATGCACTTGGCTTCAACATCTTCATCAGATAACTTCTTGAAATCGGTATAGAGAAGAGCAGGGGTAACAACGCCTTTTGGTATCATTAGCTGTCCAAGTACAGAATTTCCTAATACATACAGAAATACACAAAAAAACCAAATTTTAGTATTACATACATAACAAGAATAAGAGCAGCGATGTGTAACAAACTTTACAAGATTCCAGCTATCCAACCCCCAATTCCTTTAAACCAATTGGCTGGATTAAAAAGAAAATATCTGCCAGAGACTGGGAATTATTCAATAAATCTCTCAGCAATTTTTCATAATATTATATAAACTCATTATTTAAGGAAGTTGGGGAATTTAGGCTATCCCATGTGGTTACCAATAATAACATAAAAAATACGAAAAACCAAAACATTATATCCCCTTTATTTGCTATTGGCTTGTTTAACCAGCTTGCAGTGCGATGCGTAGATCCAAGTTGGTCTTCCTTCCAGTTTCACTGACATAGGGGTAATAAGGAGAATTTGATAGGGACTGTCATACAAGGGTTCTAGTCCATATTTTCTGACATGCCTTTTCACGACCGCAAAATCATCAGACTTCAAACTAACAAATATCGGTTTCTGCTGAATCTGAAAAAGAAGAAGAAACTAGATCATGGGTGTTAGCAAGATTTTTACTAAACTGAATAACATGTTGAACAGTACAGTCAATTTCTTCTGATAACTACTGAGACTGGAAATTTGCAACAGGGTCCTAGCACCAAACAATATCTCATATAGGGACAGGCCATATTTTGCAATAGGGGTAATACAAATATGGTATAGTACAATGGGTAGGAGCTCTGGCCATAGAGCAGTAGTCTCCTGCATCATTTTGGGCAATTGTCCCTTCAGTGTGTCGTTCAACCTCTCAACTTTCCCCCTGGATTGTGGATAGTACGGAGTATGGAGGGCTACAGTGGATCCAAACATTGTCAGAACCTCCTGATACACATAAGAAGAAAAAGCCGGACCTTGGTCACTTTCAACAACTTCTGGAACTCCATATCTGCAGATGACTTCCATCACCAGTTTCTTTGCTGTGGTCTTTGCAGTCATGTTGGTAACAGGGAATGCTTCCGGCCAACTAGAGAACGTATCGACAACCACCAGACAATATTCATACCTTCCAGACTTAGGCAACGTGATATGGTCCACCTGGAACCCAGTAGAATTTTTGTACCAGGGCTAGGGCCTGTTTTTTTCCTCGATGTATAGGTCCATATGCCCATGTAGCAATAGCAGGGTACATCCGCTTAGGGAGACACACAAGTTGGTCCTTTTTCCAGAGACCATTGTCCATACGTGATCCATTAGCCTTCCACTGCTTCACCTGTTCTTTTGGAGACATTCTCTGCATTGTCATTAAGCGGTCTCGTGGGGTCCGACAGAAAACCTCAGTCTGTTGTAGATCATCAGGTTCTTGTACAGTCAGGATCTCTTGCAACTGTTTACGCTGGGAGCGTGTGGTCACCATAACTGGTATGGTTAGTTCAACGGGCAGAAGAGCAGCGGCCTTTGCTTGTATATCCGCAAATACGTTGCCAATAGTCTGTGTACTGTTCCTAGGGCCGTGCTCCTTGACTTTGATAATGGCCACCTGAGTAGGCAATTTGATCGAATCCATAAGGGTTTTAACAGCTTCAGCATTTTTCACTGGAGTTCCGGCAGTAGTAATAAACCCTCGATTGGCTTATAGAGCTCCAAAATCGTGAGCAACACCAAATGCATACCATGAGTCCGTGTATATAATAGTCTGTCTTTGGCCAAAGTACATGCAGTAGACAGAGCCTGAAGTTCTGCTTCTTGTGCTGACTGTGATGGCAGGAGTGCAGCTGCGTGCACTACAGTGTCCTCTGTGGTAACAGCATATCCCGTGTGGAATCTTCCAAACTCATCAGCATATCTTGAACCATCTGTGTATAACACCAGATCGGGATTTGGAAATGGATTCTCACTGACACTTGGCAGAGTAGCTGTTTCTTCAGTCAGAAGTTGGAAACAATCATGTTGGAGATAATCCTCATTACTGCCATCTTTCTTGGGGACCAGCAGTAAAGTAGCGGGGTTGATTGTAGGACAGCGATGCAACTTGGTGATACTCGGGCCACGGGGTCGAGGCGGGCCGAATAATAGTCCACTGGTCGTTGCCTATTGCCATGTGATTGTATAAGTATACCTGCTGCGTGTCCTTCATTCTCAGACACATACAAATGGAACGGTGGAGTATAGTCCGGGATGCCCAAGGCAGGGGCGGAAGCAATAAGCCACTTTAATTCAGAGAAGGCACGATAAAGCTTTCCATACAAACCGGTGATCTTTACTTATAGTTCATTATACCATCTCTTAAGGCATTGTAAAGGGGTTGCATTAAGCGGGATGCATCTGGTATCCACTGACAACAATAAGTACATAGTTCAGTTTCATCTTTTGGGAAAGGAAGGAGCTGACAGCTATTTTTCTTTCTTCTGTGAGGTATCTGACACCCTGAAGGAGACAGTGACCCAAAAATATCACTTGACCAAGACAGAACTGAAGTTTCGAGGCCGAAACCCGACAATTCAGATCTGCCAGATGCTTCAGAAAACTAACAATAGCAACATGGCTTCCTGCTCCATCCATACACACAACAAAAATCAGCCACATACTGAAGCAGTGTGACATGGGGGTGGTCAATTGCCAGGGTAAAAGACACTCGCCCATAATTTTTTTACAAACTAATTGGGACTATTTAGGGCCCTTTGTGACAGAAATATCCACATCAATTGTCCTCCCTGATAAATAAATACAAACAGAAATTAACAATCTTGGTATAATAGAATACTAAAAACACATTGGCAAAATTGATAACTGTGAACCAAGCAGCATCCTGAGATATCTGGAACAAAAGAGTATATATATATTAGACACCACTGGAGTTTCCAGATCAGTAACTGCATTAACTGCCCGTAAATCTTGTACCAACCGGTACACAGGGGTTAAGTTGAAGGGGGGCTGTAGCTGGAGTTTACTGTCAAGGCCACTGATAAGGAACCTAGATGCAGCTGCCTGCTTGCAGAGATGGGGGCTAGAATTGCTCCTGGCTTTTTTTTTTTTCTGATACAGAACAAGCTGAATTCTTTTTTTTTTTTTACTTTTAATACATTGTTCGGAGTGGAATCCTCGACATCAGGTCTAACTGACATTATCGCCTCCTTCAATTCGGGACATCAAAGCTGCCACAAAAAAAACGTGAGTGGGTTTTATTATATGAGAATCCAAAATCTTTAAATACTACCATAAGACTGACCGGGTAAATACCAAGGAAAAAGTTGAGACTACGACACTGCAACAGGTCTCTCTCCACTGAGGATTAGTAACCCCGCATACATCACAAATCCACCCGACAGAATCATAGGATGGGGGCGTACTGGCTTTTGGCAACTCAGGATATATTGGTGCCCTGAGGTTAAGGGGCACAGAGCTTACAATCGGAAGGAGAGACTTAATTTCCTGGGAAGGGACCTTATTATCTAGCAGAGAAACCCCTTGTTCCAAATTATCATTTTTAATTATTTGTCTTTCTGGTACTTTCAGTCACTTTCTCAGTTCCTTCCACAAAACATCCAATCTCTGTTATAACACAAACAATCAGAATTCACTTTCTGTTTTCTACCTCCATATCAACGTGCCTTTCTTTCTAACACCTTTGTCTCATAGCGTAGGCTTCATCCTCCCGCCCGCAAGAATTCCTCTGCATTTCTCACAGATTTTTTTTTTCTTTCGTCTCTGAACCATAAGACAGATAGTATCCAATCCATCACACAAATCCAAACTCTTCTTTAATTAAATATCCTTACTTAAATTGTGCCCAGTCCTAGAGCGGCCGTATAGTCTGTCGCACCGGGCCTATCTATCCCCCACAGGGATGGCCCCACAACACGATACTCAGTGAAAGGAGGAGGGCGTCTTAGACTATCCCTCCAGACACCTCTGGTTATTATATTATATATTTTATATAACAGAGTTATGCATCCTAACCCATCTTCGATCACTTCATCGTGCCCGATTCTAACAGTGATCGGGATTTCAGGATATTTTGACTAAAAAGAGAGTTACAATCATTGGTCAATCCGGGGTGTCCGTCCCTTATGAGGTACGGTCGAACACTGGGCCCCCAACGGAACTACACCTCTATATGATTCCACCCGAGAATCATCCCACCATCGGGGACAAACCTCAGATCCTCTTTCCAGCAACAAACACAGGAAAACCACACCAAACGGTCAGTCTGAACAGTATAACTGCCAACTTACCGTGGTTGTGGGGGGTGATCAGTCCCAATTTTCCAGTGCTTATGTCCGGTCCGAGGGTCCTTTGTCTTGTTGTCCTCCGGGGGCAGAGGCGTCCTTATATGGGGGCCCCACGTTTGGCGCCATCTATTGAGGTAGGATCTAAGTGACCCTTCACGGTTGACCTAGTGATTTCCAAATTAATTCATAGAACGTTGCTAGCAACATAAATAACCAAACAGATACGTATTTCCGTCTGGGAGAATCTACCAAGATTCCTATCCCATGTATTACATCATCTTTTATAGTATTTAGTGAGCTTGTACTTCAACCAATAGTATAAAACCACACCTACAACATTTAACCAATGAAAATACAAGAAAATTGACCTATAAGAATTACAGGAAAATTAACCTATAAGAATACAAGAAAATAGGAAACTACATATATGGTATATCCACGTGACCATAGAAGCGAACAATTTATTACAGCCCATGACCTTTACTCTACTTCTCTACAACGGCCAGAAACTATTGCCTAGTAACAGAATTTATCTCATAAAGACAAGATGGAGTTACAAGCACAAAATGGAGCATTCAGTTTTGATCTTTCTTAGTTTAGTCCTTCACAATGTGATCATTTCGGAGATGGAGGCGGAAGAGGAGGAGGAGGTGCAGGAGCTGTAGACTGTGGGGGCAACCCGGATTGACGTACATCCTCAGCGTCAGGAGGATGTGTTCCATCCCAAGGTCCGACTTGGTCCCCGGTTCCACTATGTTAACCCAGTGTGCCATCAGCGAGATGTACCGTCCCTGCCCAGAAGCACTTGTCCACGTGTCCATGGTTAGGTGGACTTTTCCAGTAACAGCATTGTTGAGGGCACGGCTAATGTTGTCGGACACGTGCTTGTGTAATGCAGGAACAGCACATCGGGAGAAAAAGTGGCGGCTGGGGACCGAGTACCTTGGGAAGACTGTCGCCATCAGGTTGTGGAAAGCTTCCATCTCCAGGAGCCTAAAAAACAACATTTCAAGCGCAAGCAGATGAGAAATATATGAATTTAGTAGTGTGGCCTGTGGGATGTTGGCATCTTATGTTCCAAGGACTGGGGTATAGACAACTGAATGCTGCACTGGGACAAGGACGTGGACATGCTTGCTGATGGTGCTAGTTGAGTGTGTGCAATGACAGGTGCAGGGCAGGAGGCATCTTCACAGGCACCATGAAAAGGGGATTGTGTTATGATTCGGTAACCGAGGAGGACAATAGCAAAAATAGGCTAGGCAACCAGACACCCAGAGAGGTTGGTAACTTAGCGGATTGCAGACCCCTAAACTGACAACACTACTATTAGCCGTGGGACGTACCTATGATGACCTAGACGCCTCGACACAGCCAAAGAGTTAACTAAGCATAAAGAGAGAAAGGGGAAAGCTAACTGCCCCGAAGCAGAGCCCCAAAGGAATAGATAGCCCCCAAACATATATTGCCGATGAGACAGATGAAGTACAAAACACAGACAGAAAATAGAGTAAGCAAATGCTGGGGCCCAAACTGTCTAGATAGAACAGGACAGAAAAGGATACTGTCTGCAATCCAGCAAAAACTCTAAGAAAAATTCCATCACGTCTGATATGCAAAAACACTGAGGCCACACAACCTCCCCCCCGCTAAATCAGAACTCTGGTGTGAACTGGATGCAAATCAACAGATACTGAAATAACAGGGAACTAGAAATACATATGCTGTGGCAAATGGGAAACAGAGTCCAGCACAGGCCCCCCGCAGGGAACCTGGCTGAACTAACTCCAGCAAGGCAGAAAAACTGAGAAACGCAAAAGGTAAACAAATGCCACAGAAATAAACAGCCAAAAAAACTTATCTGAAAGATGCAGGACACAGCAGGGAGCAAGCAGACTTCCAAATGGCTCCGGAAGAAAACTAATCACTGGCAAGAATCATGGGAAGGCTGCTCACTTAAATCTCCCCAGTCAGTAACACCTGATCTCCAATCATCCCCCTCAGGTGATGGACTTCTGTCAGCCAGAGCCGCTTCATTACCAGCAGCAACCACCAGAGGGAGCCCAAACTCAGAAGCCAGATTAAAAGTGTTCACAACAGGATTGGCTTGCACGCACAACAGCGGAAGAAGCACTGGTGTCACATGCAGACACTGTTCCTAGACCATGGGGTTTGGCCCACAAAGTTGCGTGCTTTGCTGCCATATGCCTGATCATGCTGGTGGTGGTCAGGCTGGTAGTTTTGCTACCCCTGCTGATGTGGGCCTGGCAGGTGGTGCAAATGTCCTGTTTGAGGTTATCATCTGAGTCTTTAAAAACCAATCAGACTCGGAAAGACCTAACACTTGTAGTGGCAACTTCCATCATGTTGATCAAACAGTGCTTCTTCCTGCCTGTTGTGGTGCTATGCCTGCCTCCCACTGTGTGCTGCTGTCCTCACTCTGCATGCCTTCCTGCCAGGTTGGGTCATTTACTATATCATCCACCAACTCATCTTCTACCTCCGCACCCTGGTGCTCCTTCTGACTTTCGGGCAATTGTGTCTTATCATCGTCCACCTCTTGTGACATGTTCCCACCGTCGCTTCATGTAAACGTGGCTGCTCAAATATTTAGGCATCGCTACATGCGATCTCGTCTTGCCCCGCTTCAACTGCACCGGGAGAGAGGCCCGAATCTATAAATGGAAAAGTGAACAGCTCTTCGGAGTGTCCAAGTGGGATCAGTTGTCTCATGGCACTAGGCATTGTGGGAGGAATGAGGATCAGGGTGATGAATATGCGGTCCACACTCACGGCTACTCAGACTTGATCATGTGGAAAACAGGGTGGTGGTGGTGGTGGCAAACTGACTGGAAGCATTATCCGCTATCCAACCAACAACCTGTTTATACTGCTCTGGGTTCAATAGTGGTGTGCTGCTGCAGTCGCCTAGTAATTGTGACAGGAATGTCGAGCGAGAAGATGTGGGTGTTTGTTGTGGGCCAATTTCAGCTTTCCCACGTCCTCGGACTCCCCCTCTGCATGCACCATCGTCATCACGTCCACTTCCCTGTCCCTTGTCTCGCGCCTTGCCCATTTTAAATGCACTGCAATATTTTGCACTTTCACTACAAATGCCTGACTTTGGAGCTTACTTATATGTGATCCGTGTGCGGGAAAACAACAGTTTAAAATATCTGGCCTGTATCAATGTAATTTCACAGGTGTCTCTAGCTCCTCCATTTTGCCTTCCGATGAATTGTAAACATGGTTCTTGGCTCTGATGTGTGTACCTAACTTTGTTTCTTGTTGTACCCGGTTAATATTTTTTCCTCCCCCCTTTTTCTTACCTCATTCACCCTTCTACCTTTCCCTCCTTACTCTTCCCCGGTTCCCACATCTCCTTTCCTATACTATATTCTACATATCGGATTATCATAAGATGTTATGTACTTTGATTATACCCTAGACATGTTTATATCTTTTCTATGATATACCTAAATAAAGATTTAAAAAAAAAATATCTGGCCTGTAGGTAACACCTTTTTTGTTAAGTAAACTGGTGTCAATAAATAGACTAATACACTGCAAAAACAGTTCAGTGCAGTGGATCACCAAAAATGCCTCAATTATTACCCCACAGATAGGTGAGGCGTGTGAAGGAGATAACAGACTTGAAATGATCTGGCATGTATTTTTTTTTAAAAACAGCACTAGAGTGGGAATAACTAGGCTAAGACACAGCAAAAAAATTCAATGGAGCACAAAAAATGTCCCAATTTTTTCCCCACAGATAGGTGATGTATGTAACAGAGATACCAGACCAGAAATTACCTGGCCCGTAATTTTTTTTAAAACAGCACAAGAGTGGGAATAACTAGGCTAAGACACAGCAAAAAAAAGTTTAATGGAGCACAAAAAATCCCCAATTTTTCCCCACAGATAGGTGGTGCGTGTAACACATACCAGATACCAGACTTGAAATTATCGGGCCTGTATTTTTTTTTAAAACAGCACAAAAGTGGGAATAACTAGGCTAAGACACAGCAAAAAAAGTTCAATGGAGCACCAAAAATGCCCCAATTTTTTCCCCACAGATAGGTGATGCGTGTAACAGAGATACCAGACTTGAAATTATCTGGCCTGTATTTTCTTTAAAAACAGCAAAAGACTATGAATAACTAGGCTAAGACACACCCAAAACAGTTCAATGGGGCCCAACTTTTTCCCCACAGATAGGTGATGCGTGTGATGGAGATACCAGACTTGAAATTATCAGGCCTGTATATTTTTTTTTACAGCAAAATTGTGTCAATAAGTTGGCTAAGACACAGCACAAAAAAATTAAACGGAGTGAAATAGTACTATTTTGAGCGCAATGATATGTAATATCTGTGACGCAGATACCCTACTTTAAAATATCTGGGCTGTTTTCTTTTTTTTTTTTTGCAGCAAAATAGTGTCAAAAAGTAGGCTAACACACAATAAAAAAAATCAATTGGGCCCTGAAATGCCACAATTTATAGCACAATGATATGCGATCTGTGTGGCGGACAAAACACAGTGTAAAATATCGGTCCTGTAGGTAAATATTTTTTTTAAAGCAAACTGATGTCAAGAACTTGTATAAGACACTCCAAAAAAATTTTACACTACCACAAAAATGGCAGAATTTTCTGTGCACTCAGATGTGATCAGTGTGATGGCCAAACCCCTGCTTCAAATAGCTGTATTTTAATACTGTACTATGGACAGGATCTGGCTGCATTCTGCAGTGTCAACAAGAAAATGGAGAAAAAAAATCTGGTTTGTTTTTAACCCCTTAATCCCCAAGGGTGGTTTGCACGTTAATGACCGCTCCAATTTTTACAATTCTAACCACTGTCTCTTTATGAGGCTATAACTCTGGAATGCTTCAATGGATCTTCACGATTCTGAGATTGTTTTCTCGTGACATATTGTACTTCATGATAGTGGTAAAATTTCTTCAATATAATTTGCGGTTATTTATGAAAAAAATGGAAATATGGCAAAAATTTTGAAAATTTTGCAAATTTTCAAACTTTTCATTTTTATTCCCTTAAAACAGAGAAATATGTCACACAAAATACTTACTAAATAACATTTCCCACATGTCTACTTTACATCAGCACAATTTTGAAACCAAATTTTTTTTTGCTACTAAGTTATAAGGGTTAAAAGTTGACCAGCGATTTCTCATTTTTACAACAAATTGTACAAAACCATTTTTTTAGGGACCACCTCACATATGAAGTCACTTTGAGGGGTCTATATGGCAGAAAATACCCAAAAGTGACACCATTCTAAAAAACTACACCCCTCAAGGTACTCAAAGCCACATTCAAGAAGTTTATTAATCCTTCAGGTGCTTCACAGGAGCTGAAGCAACTTGGAAGGAAAAAATGAACATTTAACTTTTTAGTCACAAAAATGATCTTTTACAAACAATTTTTTTATTTTATCACATATCACAGAGCTCATCCTGACCGACCTGGTTGCACAAATGAGGATTCGGTGACCCCTCCCCAAGGGGGGGGTACTGTTGTGAATGTGTTAGAAATGAACTCTGAGCAGAAGCTCCCTCTGGTGGTTACAAACAGTAATGAACCATTCAATGAGGATTGGCAATCAGGAATCACAGACTGGCTGGATATAAGGGAGGTTCCCTCCCATCATGGTTGCCGGTGATCAATTGTTCTTGTCTCAACGTTGTTTCCTGGTTCATTGGAAGCTTGCTGAGTCTTGCCTCTTCTCCTGCTCTCAGATAAGATATTTTCAGTTTTTTGCTTTTGTGCTTACCATTTGCATATTTCTCTGCATTTCTGTGAGGTTAGCCAGGTTTCCCCCCCCCCGGGGGGCTTGGGCTCCTCTCAGTTCCTCTGGAGCCACTGTTATTTGTTCATTTGCCTTTTCCAGTTTTTTCAGTGGCTGCGGCTTAGTTTTGTTACACCAGAGAACTAATTTAGGTGGTAGAGGTCGTGTGATCTCAGGTGTTTTTGCAATTAGCAGCGTTGGTATTTTTTAGGGTTTTTTTGGATTGCAGTAAGTATCCTTCCTATCCTTTTCTGTCTAGGCAGCTTGGGCCCCAACGTTTGCTCATACTATTTTCTGTCTGTGTCTGTATTTCCTCTTGTCTAACCGCCATTACATGTTTGGGGCTTCCTATGTTTTTTGGGGATCTGCTCCGGGGCAGATAGCTTTCCTCCTTCTATCTTTAGGTGTAGTTAACCTCTCAGGCTGTGACGAGGCGTCTAGGACCAACGTAGGAACGCTCCACGGCTGCCTTTAGTTGTGGTGGTTAGTCAGGGTACTGCAGTCCAGTAGATTCCAACCTCTCTGGTGTATTGCCGTTTTTGCCTGCTCTCCTCAGCTACCAAATAATAACACTTCACACAAGTTTATAACGTAGAGCCGTAAAATTAAAAAATCATATTTTTTCCACAAAAATGATCTTTTCACCCCAATTTTTATTTTCCCAAGGGTAACAAGACCTCAAAAGTTATTGTGCAATTTGTCCTGAGTGCGCTGATACCCAATATGAGGGGTAAACCACTGTTTGGGTGCATGGCAGAGCTTGGAAAGGAAGGAGCGCAGTTTGACTTTCTCAACGCAGAATTGGCTGTATGCCATGTCGCGTTTGGAGAGCCCCTGATGTGCCTAAACAGTGGAAAACCCCCACAAGTGACACCATTTTGAAAACTAGATCCCTTAAGGAACTTATCTAGATCTGTTGGGAGCATGTTCAACCCCCAAATGGTTCACTAGTTTATAATGCCTGGGTGTGAAAATAATAATAAAAAAAAAATTCCACAGAAAATTATTTTTTAGTCCCCAATTTTCCAATTTTTGATTTTTCACAAGGAAATTGGACCCCAAAATTGTTGTCCAATTTGTCCTGAGTACACTGATACCCCATATGTGGGGGAAATGCTGTTTGGGCGCACGGCAGGGCTCGGAAATGAAGTAATGACATTTTGGAATGCAGACTTTGATGGATGTCATGATCAGTTTGCAGAGTCCCTGATGTGCCTAAACAGTGGAAACCCCCCACAAGTGACCCCATTTTGGAAACTAGACCCCCTAAGGAACTTATCTAGATCTGTGGTGAGAACTTTGAACCCCCAAGTGCTTCACACAAGTTTATAATGCCCGGGCATGAAAATAAAAAATCCAATTTTTTCCCACAAAAATGATCTTTTAGTCACCAATTTTTTATTTTACCAAGGGTAAGGGGAGGAATTGGACCCCAAAAGTTGTTTTCCAATTTGTACCGAGTACGCTGATACCCTATATGTGGAAGAAAACTACTGTGTGGGCGTACGTTGGGGCTCAGAATAGAAGTAGTGACGTTTAGTAATGCAGACTTTGATGGAATGGTCTGCGGGTGTCATGTCGCGTTTGGAGAGCCCCTGATGTGCTTAAACAGTGGAAACCCCCCCACAAGTGACCCCATTTTGTAAACTAGACCCCCAAAGGAACTTATCTAGATGTGTGGTGAGCGCTTTGAACCTCCAAGTGCTTCACAGAAGTTTATAACGCCCGGACGTGCAAATAAAAAAATCATATTTTTTCCACAAACATGATATTTTAGTCCCCAGTTTTTTATGTTCCCAAGGGTAACAGGAGAAATTGGACCCAAAAAGTTGTTTTCCAATTTGTCCTGAGTACGCTGATACCCTATATGTGGCAGAAAACTACTGTATGGGCACACGTCGGGGCTCGGAAGTGAAGTAGTGACGTTTTGCATTGCAGACTTTGATGGAATGGTCTGCGGGTGTCATGTCGCGTTTGGAAAGCCCCTGATGTGCCTAAACAGTGGAAACCCCCCACAAGTGACCCCATTTTGGAAACTAGACCCCCAAAGGAACTTACTTAGATGTGTGGTGAGAACTTTGAACCCCCAAGTGCTTCACAGAAGTTTATAACGTAGAGCCATAAAAATAATAAATCATATTTTTTCTACAAAAATTATATTTTCGCCCCAATTTTTTATTTTCCCAAGGGTAACAGAAGAAATTGGACCCCAAGAGTTATTGTGCAATTTGTCCTGAGTATGCTAATACCCCATATGTGGGGGTAAACTACTGTTTGGGCGCATGGCAGAGCTCAGAAGGAGCCAAATTGGCTGGAATTGAGATCAGACGCCATGTCACATTTGGAGAGCCCCTGATGTGCCTAAACAGTGGAAATCCCCCAATTCAAACTCCAACCCTAACCCCAACACACCCCTAACACTAATCCCAACCCTAATTATAACCCTAACCACAAACCTATCCCTAACACACCCGTAACCCTAGTCCCAACCCTAACCCTAACTTTAGCCCCAACCCTAACCCCTACTTTAGCCCCAACCCTAACCCTAACGGGAAAATGGAAATAAAAAACATTTTTTTAATTTTATTATTTTTCCCTAAGTAAGGGGGTGATAAAGGGGGGGTTTGATTTACTATTTATAGCAGGTTTTTATGATTGGCAGCTGTCACGCTAAAAGACGCTTTTTATTGCAAAAAGTAGTTTTTGCATCATCACATTTTGAGAGCTATAATTTTTCTATATTTTGGCCCACAGAGTCATGTGAGGTCTTATCTTTTGCAGGACAAGGTGACGTTTTTATTGGTACCATTTTTGGGCACATGACATTTTTTGATCGCTTTTTATTACGATTTTGGGAAGCAGAATGAACAAAAACCAGCAATTCATGAGTTTCTTTTGGGGAGGGGCGTTTATAGCGTTCCGCGTGTGGTAAAATTGATAATGCAGTTTTATTCTTTGGGTCAGTACGATTACGGCGATACCTCATTTGTATCATTTTTTTATGTTTTGGCGCTTTTATACAATTAAAACGATTATATATAAAAAATAATTATTTTTGCATCGCTTTATTCTGCGAGCTATAACTTTTTTATTGTTTCACTGATGATGCTGTATTGCGGGACAAGATGACGTTTTCAGCGGTACCATGTTTATTTATATCCGTCTTTTTGATCGCGTGTTATTCAACTTTTTGTTTGGCGGTATGATGATATAGCGTTGTTTTTTAGACTTGTTTTTTTTTTTAAGGGGTTCACTAAAGGGGTTAACTAATGGGACAGTTTTATAGGGCGGGTCGTTACGGACGCGGCGATACTAAATATGTGTACTTTTATTGTTGTTGTGAATTTATTGGGGGAATATATATATATTTTTTTCATTATTTAGGAATTTTTTTTTACACTTCTTATTTTTATTTTTTTTACATTTTTACTTTGTCCCAGGGTGGGACATCACTATGTAGGGTCAGATCGCTGGTGTGACAGTGTGCACAGCACTCTGTCACACCAGCGATCGCTCTGGCACTGCTGCAGGCACTGAGGAAGCCGCCTCCCTGCAGGACCCGGCGGCCATCTTGGATCTGGGGTCCTGCAGTGAGGAGAGTCCCTCGGAACAGCACAACACATCGCGCTGTTCTGAGGGTCTCAGGCCCCTCCCTGCGCGATGCTCCCCTGTGACCCCGGTACACCGCGATCATGTTTGATCACGGTGTGCCAGGGGTTAATGTGCCGGGAGCGGTCCATGACCGATCCTGGCACATAGGGCCGGGTGTCAGCTGTGATAATCAGCTGACACCCGGCGGCGATCAGCTGCGATCCCCCCGGGAGCGCAGCTGATCGCCCTGGACGTACTATTCCGTCCATGGGAATTAAGTACCAGGTCACATGGACGGAATAGTATGTCCAATGGGATTAAGGGGTTAAATAAAAAAATCAGGATTAAAATGCAACAACAAATTATTCCTGTCAACTGATACCTGGGGCTATGTATAAATGGTCAATATTTGTAATAGGCAGCAGCAGACATTAATGCAATGGACCCTCTTGCTGTATGCAATAAAGTATGCCACATACAATGCAATGCCTGCCTACCTAGCATTGATATCTATATACCCACATACACTGCCTGCATTCCTAGCACTGATCTATACAGTATATATAGCCACATACACTGCCTGCCTACCTAGCACTAATGTATATATACCCCGTAATTAGTCCTTAGAAGGACTGTTGGTTTAGCTGTATATGTGGATTCAACAATAGTGTTGAGCGATACGATACTGCAAATATCGGGTATCGGCTGATATTGGCTGTATCGGAATTCCGATTCCGAGTTCCGATATTTTCGTCAGATTGGATACCGGAATCGGAATTGTCACTGTCACTGTCAGTGTCCGTCGGTTGGGTCTGTCAGGAGTCAGCGGCACTTACCTGGCAGAAGATCTCCGGCGGTCACATCCCGGACTGCTTCATGGCCGCCATCCTCTTCTCCCCGGCGGTCACATGCAGTTTCTCGCGATAACTGCAGTGACTGCTGGGTAATCGCGGCCGTAAAGCAGTCAAGCAGCTGTGCTGCGCCGGGATGTCAGGCTCTGCCTGTCATTCCGATGTAGCAGAGCTGGATCGTCGTGGGACAATAGTTACTATGGACTGCGTCGGACAGGTGGTATACTGTTGGTTTTTTTTTTTTATTTTTTTACAGGAGATCGATGGCGTCGCAGGAATGAGAGAGTAATAAAAAAAAAGAAAACTGTGTTGTCTCTTTTATTTCATTAAAAGACTTTTTTCTTGCTGTGTCTTTTTTTTAAACATTTAATAACTTTGGGATTAATAATGGATCGGTGTCTTATTGACGCCTCTCCATTATTAACCGGGCTTATTGTCACCGTGCAATCAACGGTGACATTAACCCCTTATTACCCCACTTGCCACCGCTACAGGGCAGTGGGAAGAGCCGGGTAAAGTGCCACAATTGGCACATCTTTTGATGCGCCAAATGTGGGGCTGCTGTAGCCTGGTATTATCAGGCTGTTGAGGGCCAAAATCCATGGGCCTTGACAGTCTTTTAATACCAGGCCGCAGCAGTCTGCATTTTACTTGGCTGGTTAACAAAAATAGGGGGGATCCCCACGCCGTTTTTTTTTTCGAGGGGATTCCCTATTTTTGTTAACCAGCCAAGCTAAGCAGACTGCTGTGGCCTGGTATTATCAGGCTTGCAAGGTCCATGGATATTGGATCCTTACCAGCCTGAAAAACCAGGCCTCAGCAGTCTGCTTCATCTGGCTGGTTAACAAAAATAGGGGGACCCCACGCTAATTTTTTTCGAGGGGATCCCCTATTTTTGTTAATCAGCCAAGATATGCAGACTGCTGTGGCCTGGTATTATCAGGCTGGCAAGGTCCATGGATCTTGGCTCCTTAACAGCCTGAAAATCCAGGCCTCAGCAGTCTGCTTCATCTGGCTGGTTAACAAAAATAGGGGGGACCCCACGCCATTTTTTTTTCGAAGGGAACCCTTATTTTTGTTAATCAGTTCCCTCTGACGTCACTGATGGTGTCCCTGGCTGACCTGAAGTGAAAGTGGAAAGCAATCAATTAAGCTTTCCACTTCCTCTCCTGTCAGCCAGGAGAGGAACTCATTCATTTGGGGGTTTACTGTGAGGCTGCAGCATTAGCTGCGGTCCCTGCAGTAAACATTAACCCTTTCTGAAGGATTACACCGTGGGACCTGACTGTGCATCGGATTGGTAAGAATAATTTTGCTTTATTATTTTATTTTTATTACAGGAAATGGTTTTAGCAGGTAAATAAAATATGGTCAAAAACTGTGTGATTATTTCATTAAACTTCTTTTTTATTAAAGTGTGTGTGTTTGATTATTCTTTCATACAATAGGATTAATAATTGATAGTTGTCTAATTGACAGCTCTCAATTATTAACCTGGCTTAAAGTGACCTTTCAATTGCAAGGTCATTTTAACCCCTTATTAACCCATTCGCCACCGCTACAGGGCAATGGGAATAGACGGGCAAAGTGCCAGAAAGGGCAAATCTAATTAGAGATTTGCCCTTTCTGGGGTGTCTGGGGGCAGATGTTAGTAGCCGGGGGGGGGGCCAAAAATAATGGTCCCTCTCTGGGCTATTATTATCTGCCCCCACTCACTGGCTTTGTCTGTCTGGTTGTGAAAATAGGGCGGGAGCCCACACATTTTTTTTCAGCAATTTTACACCTCATATATATATATACATGTCATTGAGTTTGTGACACATATATATATATATATATATATATATATATATATTTATAGTTCATACACTTCTACATAGTATAATAGCCGCTAATTCAATTGCCGGCTTTTGTGAAAATGCAGAACCCGACATGAAATGACACTTGGTGTACATAGGGTTAACCATGTCCTTTGCTATCTGATTTGCACAAACAATTAAATCAGTCCATGTGTGCAAAATTTCACACCTGTAGGGGTTAATTAAAGGTGTAAATTCGTAGCAAAAAAGTCAGTTTTTTTTACAACGAATTTACACCTTTAATTAACCCCTACAGGTGTGAAATTTTGCACACATAGACTGATTTAATTGTTTGTGCAAATCAGATAGCAAAGGACATGAAAAGACATGGTTAACCCTATGTACACCAAGTGTCATTTCATGTCGGGTGCTTCTGTCTTTTCACTGAAGCCGGCTTTACCCGGCAATTGAATCAGAGGATATTTTACTATGTAGAAGTGTATAAACTATACATATATGTATATATATATGTCACAATGACATGTATATATATATATATATATATATGTATTCTATGTGTGTATATTTAGTGTTTACAAGGAAAGAATGGGGTTTTTTTAGTTCCGATATTTTGTTCCCATAGACTTACATGGGACTTCCGGTATCAGTATCGGGTATCGCCGATATTTTAATGGTATCGGCGATACCATTCCGATTCCGATACTTAGGGATATCGGAAAGTATCGCTCAACACTATTCAACAATGGTATACCCATACTAACTAATAACATTCCAAATATCTCCCTATTTCAGCAGAAACTTTCCCTACACTGCCTGAGTCGGGAGCTGACTGTGCCGAGCAGGGCGGCGCCAGGTCTGATATTGACCCGATGATGCTGTGCGGCCAGCCAATCACTGTAATGCCACAACCAACATGGCTGTGGCATTACAGTGCATGGCAGACAATCCTTGCATGTTGATTGGCCTCTAAAGAATGCCAAAACATGCAGGGCGGTGACAGGAACTCCTGCTGGACATTCCTGGAAATGCTCGGTGCTCGTCGAGCATCGCGAGCACTACAATGCTCGGGCAAGCACCGAGCATTACCAAGCATACTCGCTCATCACTAATAGTCACCATAAATGAGAGTTTTATCAATCTTTTTGCTTAAAAAAAAAGTTAGTAGTTTCTTCATTGTTAAATGGAATTAAGAAGCACTCCCAACCAGGGCCGGCTCCAGGTTTTCATGGGCCCCGGGCGAAAGAGTCTCAGTGGGCCCCTTTAACACAGACCACGATTCATGATGCACAGATACTGCAGAGAAATATGGGTATAGCACAACGCCAAACACTTCTCTTCTTCCATTACATGAGTGATATCTTTTGTAAATTGTACAATAGCTCAAAAACCGCCAAATCCTCACAGCGCACAGTACAGACTGGACTGTACAGTCCTCCATACAATATTATGGGCACCACATAGTCTCCCCCTCATCACCCATATAATACCCCATGCAGGATGTCACCCCTCCATCCCCCATATAATGCTCCATACAGGATACTGGTCCCCATATAAAGCTCCATACAAAATATTGAGCTCTCCTCTGCACTGTGCTGCGTTTTGCACTGTTACGGCTCAGGAAAGGGCGCCGTGGAAAGACTCCCATCATCATCATTGCCTGCCCATTATCATCATCATTGCCTGCCCATCATCATCATTGCCTGCCCATTATCATCATCTCCTCCCCATCATCATCATCGTCTCCCCATCATCATCATCGTCTCCCCATCATCATCACTGCCTGCCATCATCAATGCCTGCCCATAATCATCATTGCCTGCCCATCATCATCACTGCCTGCCCATCATCATCACTGCCTGCCCATCATCATCAATGCCTGCCCATAATCATCATTGCCTCCCCATCATCATCACTGCCTGCCCATCATCATCAATGCCTGCCCATAATCATCATTGCCTCCCCATCAATATCATTGCCTGCCCATCATCATCACTGCCTGCCCATAATCATCATTGCCTCCCCATCATCATCACTGCCTGCCCATCATTATCACTGCCTGCCCATCATCATCAATGCCTGCCCATAAGCATCATTGCCTCCCCATCAATATCATTGCCTGCCCATCATCATCACTGCCTGCCCATTATCATCACTGCCTGCCCATCATCATCACTGCCTGCCCATCATCATCAATGCCTACCCATAATCATCATTGCCTCCCCATCATCATCACTGCCTGCCCATCATCATCACTGCCTGCCCATCATCATCAATGCCTGCCCATAATCATCATTGCCTCCCCATCAATATCATTGCCTGCCCATAATCATCACTGCCTGCCCATAATCATCATTGCCTCCCCATCATCATCACTGCCTGCCCATCATCATCACTGCCTGCCCATCATCATCAATGCCTGCCCATAATCATCATTGCCTCCCCATCAATATCATTGCCTGCCCATCATCATCACTGCCTGCCCATCATCATCAATGACTGCCCATAATCATCATTGTCTCCACAGCAATATCATTGCCTGCCCATCATCATCAATCATCATTGCCTCCCCATCATCATCATCACTGCCCTCCCCCCACCACCATCACACATACAGCAGACACACACACACACACACAACACACAAAGCATCGCACTACATACACACAGAGACACATACACAGACACACACACAAACATCTCACCTGTCTGGCGTCCGCGCGCTCACTGCCACAGCAGGCCGCTGAATGATGACGTCATTCAGCGGCGCTGCTGTGAGAGGAAGCGCCGGTGTCCTGCAGGCGCCCCCTGAAGCCCGGAGGCGGAGCTGCGGCAGCAGAGGCACGGGGAGAGGTGAGTATTGAGCCGGCCGCAGCCGGGTCCCTGAGCAAGCGGGTGGAGACCCAGTGGCGGCGCTGACACCGCTAACGGGCGCCGGGTGCCAGACGGCGAGTGGGCCCCCCCGCCTGCTCAGGGCCCCGGCACTTGCCCGGGTGTGCCGGGTGCTGACGCCGGCCCTGCTCCCAACAAAGGTTTTATTCACTTAATATATTTCAAGTGCCACGACTCTGTTGTCAGGTGTCCTGGGACCAGGTGCTCCTGCTAGCTCCCACTGTGCCCCGTATTACTTTTGTTGGTGAAGATGCCGGGGTCACGTACCTTGCCTTAGCTCTTGAATCCACCCTCAGTCTGCACCCTACCCCACCCAGGGATGAGGGGAGTAGCAATATACTGTAGTACAAAAAAACAGACTAACAAGGTAGTATGAACAGGGGTAACAAAAAAATACCAAACATACAAATATGCTCACATATGTAACAGAGGAATGGTTAACTAGTGAATATAGCCTGGAGGGGTCCCCAAATATTAAAACATAACCTTTCTTTTAAATATTTTTATTAATTTAGTATTAAGACCGGGAAGGGTAACAGAATGGAAAAGGGGTAAGTAGGGTATAACTTACATAGGTAAAGGGAACAATAAAATTAGAGAACCCTCAAACATTACTAAACATTGTTTGAAGAGGATATAAAAAAAATAAAATAACAAAACAATACAATAGCATTCGTCAGACCATCTTATGAGGAACTCCTCAGAAACAGATACATCTTTTAAATATGCATCAATTAAAACAGCAATTAGCATAGGGACAAGTTTCAACATGTTTGCGTAAAACTTGCTGTTCCAGATCTCCCATTTTTTTGAGTACTTATGAATACTATTATTAACAACCGCAAATCTCCATTCCAGGTCACTGTGTAGACAAATCCTATCTAAGATATCTGCAAATTTAGGTACCTCCGTTTTTTTCCACCATTGCGCCAAGGTAATCTTGACCACCAAGAAAATATGTATAATAACATATCTAATTGAGGGGTCAAATTGTTCCATGTCTAATGACAGAAGCACTCTCCCAGGAGTAATTTGAACATTTTTGGTGAGGAGGTCAATGTGCTGGGAGACTTGAAACCAAAGGTCTTTAATTTTTGGACAACCCCAAAAAATATGATAGAGGTTTCCCTGTTGGCCGCAGTCTCTCCAACACAAAGGGGAATGTTCCGAATTAATGTGCGACAACCTAATCGGGGTATAATACCATCTAAACATCACTTTGAAGTGGCATTCATGGAGGGCCATTGAAATATTAGATCTGTAGGTATTTTTAATAGCACCGTCCCATTGCTCAGTCTGAAAGTCTTCTCCTAAATCAGACTCCCACCTTTTCATGTAAACGTTTGTGCCACTAGGATCCCCAGCTATAAGCCTATACAAGTTGCTTAGACTCCAGATATGCTTGTTTTTAACATTGCACAAAAGTGATGAAAGAGTTTCATAATTCCAAGATTTTCCAGATATTAGTTCCATGATGCAATCCTTCAACATGATAAAGAGAATTATCTCGGAGGAAGGCAACCCATATTTGGTTTTAATCTCACTGAAAGTTAGGAATTTACCCCCGATATAAATGTCTCCCACCCTTTTAATTCCTGACTTTGTCCATGTTTCAGGGATAGGGAAATCAAGTATTATGGCCAAAAGGGAAAGGGGTAGGTTTGGAATGTACTCCAATTTTTTAACATTTTTATGTGGCTTAACAAGCGTCCTCCAGGCAGAGATTAATGACTGAAAAATGGGATGTGGTGAGTTTTTTCGTGATTTGTGAAAAAGAAAACAAAAAAAAAGTTTTCGGACCGAGTTTAACCCGCTAGTGTCCCTCTCTAGGTGAAGCCAAGCTGGATGTGGGTCGTTATCAGCAAACCAATACCAGCTCTGTTTAATCAACGAGGCCAAATAGTATGCATGAATATTTGGAAGACCGGCACCTCCATGATTTTATGTTTGTATTTGCTAAGATTCTAGCTTTCTTGCCATTCCACACAAAAGAGAGTATCATTCCCTGAATTTTGCGAAGAGTCCTAAATGGAGGATTACTGGTAAAGTCCTAAAAACATATAATATTTTAGGTAAAACAAAAGATTTAACCGATAGTGTCCTCCCGAAAATAGAGAGGCCCAATTGTGCAAAGAAAGATAGATCAGTTGCAATCGTTTTGATAATATTCTCTAAGTTAGCTCTAATTGTAGCTTGAATCGATCCTGCTATTTTGATACCCAAATAGATTATTTCCTTTTCTTCCCAAGCAAACTCAGTTTGTCCTCTCAACTCGTCAATTTCAGCTTTATTCATGTTAAAAGTAATAAATTTAGATTTATGCGTATTTATCTTAAAGTAAGAGGCTTTGGAAAATTCTTCCAAATCTCTTGAGAGAGCCTTAATAGAGTTTATAGGATCGGACAGTGTAAGAAACAAATCGTCAGCAAAAAGGCCTAGCTTATAATGACGAGAAGAAAGTTTAAAACCTCTGATCCCTTCGTTAAGTCTGATTTTTTCGGCCAGAGGCTCAATGGCGAGAACAAACAACAGAGGAGATAAGGGACACCCCTGTCTTGTTCCATTGGTAATACAAAATGGATTAGATAAAAAGTTGTTAGCGTAAATTCTGGCACTGGGACCCGAGTAAAGCGCGAAAACCGTTGATAGGAATTTTTCATCAAAGCCAAATCTGGAAAGTAAAACATAACCTTTAATCAATTATTAAAAAGACAAATATCACAAATAAAACCAAATAGAGTGCTCATGCAAACCAGTGCTCATTAAAAAATGGTTTGGTCTCACCACTGTTGACGGACAAAAGATCCCGGCCTCCTTCCGGAAGTACCTTGCCGGGAGATGGATCCAAACAAGGGAAAGGGGAATATATATGGGGAGAGAGACGTAAGCGGTATGTAATAATTTCCTAGTCTCCCTGTCGTGCCCCAGTATTGCTCCTGTCCTAACAAGGTCAGGCCGCAAGTGGACCCTATAGTGATACATACCTCCAATGATATGGGGCTGAATACTCCCTATGCGTTTCTTCCCCAATGGTGGGGATTCATCAGGGGAGTTTATATAAAGATTTGGGAAGTAAGAAAAAAAACAAAAACTAATCTTGTCCGTAAGTCAAAACAGGCCCTGCAGGGGCAAGGTGCCAGGTCAGAGAAAGTGACTGCCCATGACACTGTCAAAGTGAGTCCCTAAAAGCTAACTCTGACAATTAGTGCTAGCCAGGACCCAGATTATATAGGAGATGAGAGTGGCCAGGTACTTAGGCTACATCGTTGGGAGAGGTGAAATCAAGCCACAGTTATATAAGATCGAAGCAATTCAGAAGCGGCCGTAATCACTCTCCAAGAAGCATGTGAGGGCGTTTCTTGGCATTGTGGGGTATTACCGACGATTTATACCCAAATGTTGCCACAATTGACACACCATTAACGGATCTCCTTAAGGGCACCAAGTCGACTATGGTGAAATAGACTCCTGACAGAGGTGGCATTTCAGAAACTTAAATGGGCTCTGTTCAAGCATCCGTTTCTGGTCGCACAGGACTTTAGCAAAGAATCTGTGTTCCAGATAGATGCTTAAGAAGTTGGGTTAAGAGTAGTGATGAACGAGTAAGCTCGTTGTTCAGGTTTTCCCGAGCATGCTCGGGTTGTCTTTGAGTATTTGGAAGTTCTCGGAGATTCAGTTTATGTCACCGCAGCTGCATGATTTGTGACTGCTTGACAGCCTGAATACATTGGGGATTCCCTAACAAACAGGCAATCCTCACATGTATTCAGGCTGTCTAGTAGCACAAATCAAGCAGCTGCGGCGACAGAAAAGAAATCTCCGAGCAGTTCCAAATAGAGTTGAGCATTCCGATACCGCAAGTATCGGGTATCGGCCGATATTCGCTGTATCGGACTTTAGATACTTGGTTCCGATATTTTCCATATATCGTATACCGGAATCGGAAGTTCCCATAATTCTTTGAGAGGCAATGTGATTTTAGTCAGCCAATGAGGAATCCTAAGAAGTGTGGGCACATCCTGTACTGCTGCAGTCATGTTAACTAATGGCATGGCTGTGATTGGATGCTGAAATGATGTCAGAATGCACTATAAAAGGCGCCGCTGCCATTTTAGCGTCACTGTGCTGTGAATTCAGATAGGGACAGAACGCTGCTCTGCTGACTCTGAGGGACAGTTAGAGATTGCGATTTTGTGTACTGTGCTTTAGGCAGGCTAGTTTACCAACCGCTGTGTAAAGCTTCCTTTTGCCTTGCAGTGTTGTTTTCACAGCTCTGCAAGGTGTGTGTGTGAGTGCAGGTGACGCTGCAGTTTGCTCTGCATCCAACGCTGTTTGTAGGCATCTGCACGTGTCACTCACAGACTTATTTTTTTCTTTAGTGTAATTCTTGCTGCTCCATTCAATTGAAATTATAGTGTGACGTGCTTCCATCCGTATCCAATACATTGGTTGCAAACACTATAGAAGTACACAAAGGAGCCTTTCACAGATAGTGAACAGTTGTGTTTCAGTGTTCACTGCAGTCTGTGAGGTATTTTTTTTTTTTTTTAAATGCAGATCACGCTCCAGTTACTTCTTCAACTAATGCTGTGTGTACTCTGCTGAGCGTGTGTCACTGCCTCATCCTTGTCATTTTTCTAAAATTGTTGCTGCTCCATTCTATTGAAAAAAACTAAAATCTATGAGTGTGACGTGCTTCCATCCTGATACAATACATTGCTTGCAAACACTATAGAAGTACACAAAGGAGCCTTTCACAGATAGTGAACAGTTGTGTTTCAGTGTTCACTGCAGTCTGTGAGTTTTTTTTTTTTTGAGTGCAGATCACGCTCCAGTTACTTCTTCAACTAATGCTGCGTGTACTCTGCTGAGCGTCTGTCACTGGCTCATCCTTGTCATTTTTCTAAAATTGGTGCTGCTTTATTCTATTTTAAATTTACTAAAATCTATTAGTGTGACGCTCTTCCATCAAAATACAATACATTGCTTGCAAACATAATAGAAGTCCACAAAAAGGCCTTTCACAGCAAGTGAACAGTTGTGTTCAGTGTTCACTCTAGTCTGAGGTTTACATTTTTGGTAGGAGTGTAGATCCGCTCCACTTACTTCAACCACTGCTGCGTGTACTCTGCTGAGTGTCTGTCACTGGCTCATCCTTGTCATTTTTCTAAAATTGGTGCTGCTTTATTCTATTTTAAATTTACTAAAATCTATTAGTGTGATGCTCTTCCATCAAAATACAATACATTGCTTGCAAACATAATAGAAGTCCACAAAAAGGCCTTTCACAGCAAGTGAACAGTTGTGTTCAGTGTTCACTCTAGTTTGAGGTTTAAATTTTTGGTAGGAGTGTAGATCCCGCTCCACTTACTTCAACCACCGCTGCGTGTACTCTGCTGAGTGTCTGTCACTGGCTCATCCTTGTCATTTTTCTAAAATTGGTGCTGCTTTATTCTATTTTAAATTTACTAAAATCTATTAATGTGACGCTCTTCCATCAAAATACAATACATTGCTTGCAAACATAATAGAAGTCCACAAAAAGGCCTTTCACAGCAAGTGAACAGTTGTGTTCAGTGTTCACTCTAGTCTGAGGTTTAAATTTTTGGTAGAAGTGTAGATCCCGCTCCACTTACTTCAACCACCGCTGCGTGTACTCTGCTGAGTGTCTGTCACTGGCTCATCCTTGTCATTTTTCTAAAATTGGTGCTGCTTTATTCTATTTTAAATTTACTAAAATCTATTAGTGTGACGCTCTTCCATCAAAATACAATACATTGCTTGCAAACATAATAGAAGTCCACAAAAAGGCCTTTCACAGCAAGTGAACAGTTGTGTTCAGTGTTCACTCTAGTCTGAGGTTTAAATTTTTGGTAGGAGTGTAGATCCCGCTCCACTTACTTCAACCACCGCTGCGTGTACTCTGCTGAGTGTCTGTCACTGGCTCATCCTTGTCATTTTTCTAAAATTGGTGCTGCTTTATTCTATTTTAAATTTACTAAAATCTATTAGTGTGATGCTCTTCCATCAAAATACAATACATTGCTTGCAAACATAATAGAAGTCCACAAAAAGGCCTTTCACAGCAAGTGAACAGTTGTGTTCAGTGTTCACTCTAGTCTGAGGTTTAAATTTTTGGTAGGAGTGTAGATCCCGCTCCACTTACTTCAACCACCGCTGCGTGTACTCTGCTGAGTGTCTGTCACTGGCTCATCCTTGTCATTTTTCTAAAATTGGTGCTGCTTTATTCTATTTTAAATTTACTAAAATCTATTAGTGTGAGCTCTTCCATCAAAATACAATACATTGCTTGCAAACATAATAGAAGTCCACAAAAAGGCCTTTCACAGCAAGTGAACAGTTGTGTTCAGTGTTCACTCTAGTCTGAGGTTTAAATTTTTGGTAGGAGTGTAGATCCCGCTCCACTTACTTCAACCACCGCTGCGTGTACTCTGCTGAGTGTCTGTCACTGGCTCATCCTTGTCATTTTTCTAAAATTGGTGCTGCTTTATTCTATTTTAAATTTACAAAATCTATTAGTGTGACGCTCTTCATCAAAATACAATACATTGCTTGCAAAACATAATAGAAGTCCACAAAAGGCCTTTCACAGCAGTGAACAGTTGTGTTCAGTGTTCACTCTAGTCTGAGGTTTAAATTTTTGGTAGAGTTGTAGATCCCGCTCCACTTACTTCAACCACCGCTGCGTGTACTCTGCTGAGTGTCTGTCACTGGCTCATCCTTGTCATTTTTCTAAAATGTGCTGCTTTATTCTATTTTAAATTTACTAAAATCTTTAGTGTGACGCTTCCATCAAAATACAATACATTGCTTGCAAACATAATAAAGTCCACAAAAAGGCCTTTCACAGCAAGTGAACAGTTGTGTTCAGTGTTCACTCTAGATCTGAGGTTAAATTTTTGGTAGGAGTGTAGAACCCACTCCATTACTTCAACACCGCTGCGTGTACTCTGCTGAGTGTCTGTCACGGCTCATCTTTGTGCATTTTCTAAAATTGGAGCTTTATTCTATTTTAATTTATAACAATCATTAGATGTGAGCTCTTCCATCAAATACAATACATTGCTTGCAAACTATATAGTCCACAAAAAGGCCTTTCACAGCAGTGAACAATTGTGTTCAGTGTCACTCTAGACTGAGGGCTTTAAATTTTGGTAGGAAGTAGATCCCGCTCACTTACTTCAACCACCTCTGCGTGTACTCTGCTGAGTGTTGTCACAGCTATCATTGACATTTTTCTAAAATGTGCTGCTTTATTCTATTTTAAATTTAAAAAATCTATTATGTGATGCCTTCCATCCAAATAAATCATTGCTTGCAAACATAATAGAAGTCCACAAAAAGCCTTTCACAGCACGGTGAACGTTGTGTTCAGTAGTACCACTCTAGTCTGAGGTTAATTTCTGGGAGAGTGTAACCCAGCCCACTTACATGCAACACCGCTGCGGTCTTGCTGCATGTCTGTCACTAGGCTCATCCTTGTCATTTGTGGAAAGTCGTCTGCGTGTACATTTGAATTTACAAAGACATTAGTGTGACCATTCATCAAAATCCATACATTTCTGCGAAACATAATAGAAGTCACAAAAAGGCCTTGCAGCGCACATAATCGCACATTTGCAATGATTCGTCTAGTCAGGTTTAAAGGTGAGTGTAGATCCCTCTCATACTTCAACCACGCTGCGTGTACGCCTGCTGGGTTTTGTCAATGGTCAGCCTGTCATTTTCTAGAAATTGGTGCTGCTTTATTCTATTTTAAATTTACAAACTTATATGTGAGCTCTCATCAATACAATCCATTTTTGACAACCATAATAGAATTCCACAAAGCCTTTCACTGCAAATGACAGCTTGCGTTGCAGGGTTCACTCTATCTGATCTTCCATAAAATCCACTTAGAGACTCAAAACTTTGAATGGGAAGAGCCTCGGGAGTACACGAGAGGGCAAGACTGTCGCGTCACCATCTTACGGAAACGTTGCCTCCTGCGACTGGAGCCGTCCGGTGGGTGAGACTTGGGGCCCGCTGCCACAAAACTTCGCCACATTTGGAACATCGGGTCTTGCCCTGTGCAGAGGCGCTGCTTGTGCCCCTCTTTTGCAAGCTGCTCCACGCCTCGCGCACAGGCTGCTTTGAAAAGTAAGCAGCACAGTGCTCTGGCTGGAAGGAAAAAACATTTGGTTCCGACAAGCTTACAACCTCAATACCCAGGTACCAACCATGTACGACACTGTACCCTTTTCCTTTGCTTCTCACCCATCCCTGCAGACTGGAGCCCTGCGGGCAGGGTCCCTCCCTTCTGTACTTTTGTGTCCCTTGTCCAACATCTTTATTGTACCTTATATTTTTCCCCCTGTCAAATTAAAGCCCAGGAATAAAGGCCAAATATAATGTATAATAAAATAAAAATTGCGCAGTGTGTCTTGTTCTCCCCTTTTTTACGCTCCCCTTTCAAGTCTGAAGGCTTTGAAAGTTTCCCTACGAGGGTCTAGGGGGTGTACACCCAATAATTGACGTGGTGAGAAGGTGGGTGTGGGGGTCGTTTCTAGGCACTGCAGCATGAAATAACCATGTGCGCAGACTTCCAACTGGCCAAGAAACGCGCCCCGCAAGAGCGTCATCTCTGCCTGCTTCATCACCCCACCCTCGCCTAAACTGACTAGACGTGTTACCTCCCTCGGAGCGATTTCTTCCTCCCCATTACTCCTCCTCTTCCCCTCACAAAGTACCCTGCCCACCCTTTGTGAGGAACCAGTTGCGTGATGTAATAATGAGGAATTTTGACACCTCATCCTCCACCTCTTCCAAAACCTCATCCCTTAGTGCTTGCAGTTTTTTTCAAGCAGGCAGATAAGGGGGCAGTAGGCTGATAGGCATCATCTCATCCCATCCGCGTTGACTCATCAAACGCACGCAAAACGTGGCAATTCCTTCTAAGTCCTCGCCAGTCCTTACAAGGCTGCCCATCCATTATGGATCCAATTAAAGTCTTGTTCTCCCCACAAACCCTTTCCACAGTGCGCACCCCCCCATCCCTCCCTCATTTCTATCTATTGGCCTAACCGACTGCTGCGCTCTGCAAACGACCTTGGATAACCTTGCACAATCCTCCCCTCCCACTCCGACCCAAACTTCTCCCTGCTGCCCAACCCCTTTGAAATGCTTACCCCAAGAAATTAGGACTATCCGCAATTTGCATGGTTTTCGGCGCTCCTTAACACATTTGTTCGACGGCCTATCACATTACTAATCAAAGCATTCTATGTGTGTGTGTGTGTGTGTGTGTTGGTGTGTGTGGTGTGTGTGTGTGTGAGCCCTTCACAATCTCCATCCATCCAACCCCCACCCCTCAAAATGGCTGGACCATATTGTAAATACACCATTGTATATAAAAAACCTGTACTTTGTAGCTCCCCTCCTCATTGTAATTGTAAGCCTCACGGCAGGCCGGGGCTTATATAGCTTTAATTATTGTATTTTTAACGTTGTTACTTATGACTTTTGTTCTGAAACTGTTAAACTGTAAAGGCGTGGAATCTGTTGGGCTATATAAAAAATTTTAGATTATTAAAGAGCCCACCAGATTGGGAAGTGTAAAACGGCGCAAATTTCAGTTATTGCCCTAAGCAGCGATCTCCATTACTGCTGCTGCTGTCACACAACCCTCCAACAATGTAACGGGAATTCCACCTGGTGGACTCACAATTGATGCGGTTCAGGAAGGGAAAATCTGCGTTGCAGCTGCAGTGCCGATCTGACCCATGCGTAAGTCGCAAGGACGCACTGTGGGCGGGCTTTTGGGAGCAGTGCATAAATCATATATCCCTCAAAAACCGCACGACCAAGTTGAGCACATGTGCCAGACTTGGTATGTGGTGGGTTGACAAGCCCAGAGCGCCACCAGATTTCGCCATTGTCACACACACCAACCTAGCTGGAGATCGTGTCAAAAACCACACGTCGCCTCCGCTTCTGGCATTCCGAGCTCCTGCGCTGTGTGGCTTCGATTCCCCATGGAAATTAATTTCAGGACACCTGTTGATTTGCCCACGGCGGCTCAAATCGGCGCAACGCTAAGCGTTGTGTGGGCGTGTGGGGTGCAGCATCACAGAAAGCAAAGCACATAAAAGACAAGCATTTTAGTAAACGGCAGTTATTCATGGCAGTTAATCAGGGCTGAATAAGGTAGTCCACACTTTGCAATTTTTAATCTGAACAAAACATTTTCATAAATTTATTTTATAAATACCCTTTATTATTATTACAACCCAATGATGTTTTGCAATATTAAAATTTAAAATTTTATTTTTTTGGATATTTGTTTTTCTTGTTTTTTGTTATGTTTTTAATTATGTACATTAACTGATCCCCTGTTTTCCCTTGCCTTCCACAAACTCCGCCCCATCCCCCTTCATCAGACTCTACACATGACCCCTCCATACTTCCCTCTCCCTGTACAGTTCCCAGCACTCACCCTTCCGGAAACCTCACCCATCTTGCCGAAACACATCACAAAAAACCCTTACAACACCAAAACTACCTGCTCTTTATCTTCCTCTCCTATTGATTTAGGGGGGCATCTCCCCCAACCCCTGGTCCCCATCCCCCCAACCTCAACCCACCCTACCTCATATCGAAACCATAATAATCTTATTAATATTAATTGCACCTCCCCTCTCCTTCGTTTAACTGTGCCCTCTGGAATCCACGGTCGCATGCAACAAGCTAACCTTCCTGCAACAAACTACTTTCTGAACAAACTCCTTATCTGTTTGGCCCTGACGAAACCGGATTCAGGATTCGACCGCTTTCCCCTCCGCCATTTCCTATGGTGGCTTATAGTTCTCACATTCCCCAGACCCCAAACGACATGGTGGGGAGTCGGCATACCCTTCCCCCAATGCACTTTCCAGGTCATCCCCCCAATTCCATCACTCTCATTCCCTTCTTTTTGAGGTCCCACCATCATGCTCTTTCGTCCCCTCTCCCTCAAGAGCGGTCATATATCGACCCCAGGCCCAAAGTCATTCTAGTGTAAGTGTGTGTGGTACCCATTCACTATCTCCCATCCAACCCTCACTCCCTAAAAGGGCTGGACCATCATTGTAAATAGACCATTTATTAAACACCTTCTTTGTACTCCCCCACCTCATTGAAATTGTAAGCTCTCAAGAGCAGGGGGGGGCTTCTATTGCTTTAATTATTTTATTGTAACGTTGTTTACTTATTCTTTTTCAAAACTGTTAAACGTAAAGCCAGCGGAATCTGTTTGCGCTAATAAAAAAGATTATTATTTATTAAGCTTCATGGTCCAGGGAGGAGACCTGACGGCTCCTGACAATGTTTTTCTGGGGAAAACTGGAGTGGGGGAGGATCAATGTGACGATTTTGATTCCTGAATCCTTGGAGTTGGCTGAAACTTACAGCGCCACCGCAAGATCTGACCCGGCTACACAAATTGACCCAATGGGCGGAGGGAAAGGTTCGCCCGGCCAGGGAAGGTCCACGGCGGGTCAGGTGGACATTGCTACTGACAAGTTTAGTACGCGTTTAATTTTTCACGAACAGCTTTTGCAGACCAGGGACGCTTGCCTGCTGAAATAAAATCGGCTTGGCACATTGTATTGTGGGACTGCCAATGCATTAAGTTCAGAAACTGTCATCCCACCCCTGAATGACCCATTTCAAGGGACAGGATTTTGCAATGCCAGCATTAGAGCCTGTGCCGTGGATGTTTTGCCGAGTATGCCGTTTTTTTATCCCAGCCTGTGGTACCGATGGCTGTTTTGTGGCCTGGGTGTGTGAGGATGAAGGGAACTTGCTGTTGGGGAATAACACTTTGTTTCTGGACAACTTGACCGAGGTCTTCCAGGCGATCCTGTGAAAAGCCGAACCAGCTGGGGTTTCGCTGGAGGAAGAGGTCCGACACGACCTGGAAAAAGGTGCTGCTGGAGGTTGGCCACAATCCCTTTTGGTCTTTGTAACTAACTACGTGCTTGTACCCACATGTTTGCACATATTCCCCTCTTCCACAACCACAACCAAATGATCATCAGTCTATGAACCACCACACATAGCCTTCCCTCTCCTAGTGTTTCCTCAACCACCCCGAGATTGTGACCCTCGCGGGCGGGTCCTCTCTCCTTCTGTACTTGTGTGGGGCCCTTTTTAATTGCTCATGTTTACGTAATTGTCTTTTTGCCCTTTCACTGTAAAGCGCCATGGAATAAATGGGCTTTAAAATCTAAATAATAAAATATTACGGTTTCGTTTCTGAACTTTTACCTGTTTTTACTTTTTTGATCACAGCTTGCATTCAATAGCAAATATCATCTGCAAGTGTGAAAAAAAAAGGGCCACCAGGCAAGTCCTGGGGCCCCGTTTTTCTTTTGGAGGAACTGCCCGAACAGGTTCCAAACGGAGGCAAGTAACCGGCTGCAGCCTAATCTCCCTCCGTTTTTTCCGTTGGGGCAATCTCTTCCTCAGAGCTGCTCCCACCACCTTCTTGTTCCTCCCCATGTTTGGGACTTGGACCTCATCATCTACACCCCTTCCAAAAAAATGTGCTGTTGGGTTGTTGGCCACACCATGCTCAAACAGAAACTGCACCGGTTTCCAATCTCATCAGATGCGTTCTGGGTGTGCTGAGCACGGCACTGGCTCACCCGCCTCTTCAGATTCTGAGAGACACAGCGTTGCGCATCACTGCATACCCCCTTCTTCACATTTCCAGAATGCGCTTGGCTGGGCCCCTGTTTGCAAGCCAACAGATTCTGAGAACAGAAGCAGAGACTCAGGGATCCTGTACAAACTGTCTGACGCCTGGGCAATTTGGCAGGCGGTAAGAGAAGATGGTTGCTCAACAGTGCTGTGGTTTCCTGAGAGGGTGGAACAATTGAACGTGCCTTGGCTACCATCCAAGCAACAACGGCTTCAATTTTTCTTCCTGCAGCAGGGGGGACCCGACCTCCACAAAAGTGACATAAAGGAACCTCGGAAGGCTGTTACCAGTCAACACTTGCCCTGTGTTACTGGGGTTCAGTAATGTCACTGTTCCCTTGCGTGTTACGCCAAAAAAAGTCATGCTCCGCCCTCCACCCGTCCTCCTCTCATCCCTGGGCCCAACACCGCCTTGTTCTCGAAGTAATTGGCCGGGTACTGACTCCTGCCCAGCCGGTTACGCACAACAGCTGTTTACTGGCAGTGTCAACGTTAATGCCTCCAATAAGTTGTCCTTCTGTTGCTTCGGGTTGCGACCTATGGGCCCTGCAGTTTAGGTGATTCCTAGTGTGCTGTGGGATATCTAAATAAAGTCTTTTCGTTGTGACAATAGGACAAGCACCCACTGTAGGACTTGTGATTCGGTAAGCGGACAGCTTGCGTCCTGTCCCAAAATTACATTTTTTATGGGCCTTATGGTACCCGCCTTCCAGTACCGTCAGCTGGTTTCTCCGCAGTGCCTTTGGCCCGGTGCCTCCATGTCGGATCCGGTTCCCCCGCAACGTCTGCTGGGCCCTTTGAGTGCTTTTGAGCACAGGTACCTCCTCTTAGTAACCGTTTCCCATAACGTCACTGGTCCTCGGTTGTGCCATTGGCTCTTTCCCTCTGCTCCCCTCCGGGTTTTCCCGCACAGTCAGCTGGTCCTCGTTACTTGCATTGGCTCTTGTACCTTCTCTACCCTCCGGGTTCCAGTACCTCAACTGTTCCCGCAGTGCCTTTGGCCTCGGTGCCAATCGGTATCCGAGTTCCAGCAACGCTGCTGGTCCTTTGGTATGCTTTTGGCACAGGTACCTCCTGCTTAGTAACCGGTCCCAGTAACGTCAGCTGGTCCTCGGTTGGCCATTGGCTCTTTTTTCCTTTTGCTGCCCCTCCGGGTTCCAGCACAGTCACTGGTCCTCGTTACTTGCATTGGCTCTTGACCTTCTGCTACCCGTCCGGGTTCCAGTACTCAACTGGTTCTCCGCAGTGCCTTTGGCCTCGGTGCTCCATTCGGTATCCGAGTTCCAGCAACCTGCTGGTCCTTGGTAGGCTTTTAGCACATTACCTCCTCTTAGTAACCGTGTCCCGTAACGTAGCTGGTCTCGGTTGTGCCATTGGCTCTTTTCTTCTGCTGCCCCCCCCGGGGGTTCCAGCACGTCAGGGTCCTCTTTTTACTTCCATTGTCTTTGTACCATTGATACCCCCGGGTTCCATAACATAGCTGGTTCTCGGAAGTTAGACAACCGTAAAGACCACCCCGAAAAGATGACAACCCCAAGGACGACGAGCACAAGCCAACCAGCCTGAACACCACACAAAGAGGAAATAAAAAGATTACCCAAAAAGTCACCAACAGGAAAAAAGAAGGTAAGACAAAACTACAAGAACAGAACAAGAACAGAGAACAATAAGCAAAAAACAAAAAGCAAGAACATGAAAAATAAGACCAAAATGAAGAGAAATATATGCTGTAAATTATAAGCAAAGAAGACTAAGCAGTGAGGGGGTGAGTCCGTTCCCCTCGTGGTGCCCCTGGAAAATGCCTGGTGCTGCAGGTAAACTGAACACGGACAAATACTGTTGTAATTTAAATCTTTGTGACCAAGAAGGAAGGAAGAAAAATTCTACTTTTACAGATTACAAGTACGGAATCCTGCACAAATAAGAATAGAGAAGAAATAAGAGGAAAAGTGAAGAAGTAGAAATGAAGAAGAATAATGTTAATAAGAACTATGAAAATTTGTTAACAAAAATAAGAATAACAAAAGTTTAAGAAGAAGAAAAGAAGGTGAAATGAAGAATAATTAGATGACAAAGATGATGCGCTGGATTAGAAGGTGAAAGTGTGGCAAAAGTTAAAAAGGTCAAGGCATGGAAGTTGTGAAACATACATATTTGGCAAAATAGAAAAAAGGTTAACAACATTGTCAATTTCTTCGTCAATCCGAACGTCTTTAAAAAAAAATTATTAATGCTATTCCATTGGATTGGGTTTTAAACATCATGCCTTTAATTCTCCTCAACTCCCCCATACATTCTCATTACTCTTTGTTGTTTTCCTTCATGTACAATTATCAACAAGCCAAGAATGGTTTTTTTTAATTACGATATTTTGTTCCCATAATTACATTGGATTTTTCCGGGTTATCCCAATATTTTGTGGATATCGCGTACCATTCCGATCCGATATTTTTGGATATCGGAAAGTATCGCTCAACTCTATTCCAAATAACCGGAACCACCCAGATGCCAGGAAAACCCGAGCAACGGCATACTCATATCACATTAAGAGCCGTGCTGTTTAGGAAATAAATGGAAAAGACATCCTATCCGTATCTGAGCCGAAACTTTCTTTTGTGAGAAAAACGACGCAATTGTTGAAAGGATTTTAGCCATAAAGTGGCCTTGGAACACTAAGTTTACCTTCTAGTGTAGCCCTTCAAGACTTCAGTTTCACATGACATAAGTCAGGAAAGTTACATGGTACGCAAAGCTCTCTCCCAAATTTTGGCAGAGGGGGTGGGCATATTGACAGGGTCCACTGAGTGAGATTTGTGCATGGTATTACTCGTGATGTAAACCGGTTATTTTCCTCAAGCGCAATGTTGGAGGGTTAACTTAAAGTTCAGACAGTCCCTATAGAGTGGGTGGGAAAGTGTCCACCATGTTCCACCTGAAGACTGACACAGGCATTTGGAAGGACCGGGAGATGGCACAGTCATGTGATCACACTGGCGGCTTAAATAGCTTGGCTTGAGAGACAGTGTGGGTGTTGTTTGGGTTTGGAGAGAGAAAAGCCCAAACAACGGTAAGGGGAATTGCTTTTCCATATTTCTCTTTTTGTTTGCCGTTATGCCAAAAGGCTTGTTTATTTGCCGAAACCTGCTGTGGTTTAGCTGCCCCCGCCCATAAAAACCAGCAAGTGATATACCAATGAAGCGTTCTGTGTTACCTTGGGAGCAGCTGAGTGAGTCAACCCCCTCATATATTAAATATATATTGTGAGCAGTGATGAAATGTGATGAAGGGTGTACATTTCACCTAGGTAAAGGAAATTTGTGGTTGTAAACCTAGTGGTGAAAAGGTCACAACCTCAATTCAGCACACACTTGCAGCACAAGCCGAAACACTCAGGTTTTAATTAGGAGACCCAGAAGGGTGTTTTTGGAAACCAATCGGGAGCTAGTTTTAGCCTGGACCAGGAAGGTTCTGGCACAAGAAACGTCTCCAAGATGTTAGAGTGTCTTTACCGGACACAGAGAGGGTCCTGGACAAGGAAGCAGTCTCCAAGATGTTAAGCTGTCTTTACCGGACCAGGAGGGTGTCCTGGAAACAAGGAAGCAGTCTCCAAGAGTGTTTGAGCTACTCAGTTTTGGTCAGGAAGGACCCGGAAATAGGGTAGTCTCGTGCGAATCCGTGTGAAGAGCGCTGATAGGAGTGGATCCTTCAAGTCTGGACATGGAAGGTGCCTTCAGACACAAGGAGGAGTAGTGAAGTCCAAACTGGAACATATGGATATGTTTTTGTTTTGGGGGCACAGCGGTAAGCTGGGTCCCGGATAGGGGAGGGCCACATCTAATGTAATTAGAGGCTAACCAAGCCCAGGTTTTCTGTTTATGCTTTGTTTTAATCGTTTGCTGTGGACTTTAATAAAAGCGGTTGCGCCATTTTGCACCAAACTGCTGTCGAATGAACTGTTTCATGCCATCTGTCTACCCAACAGCGTCCTGAGCAAAACCCCCCGGAATGTCACAATTGGCGGAGAATGCGGGGGCAGCGCAGTGGCTGATACAGTTAGGCTGGAGTGTGCATCAGCACAGAGGCTTAGAGACGCAATAAGGTGAAGGCTGTTTGAAATAGCACAAAAAAAAAAAAAAAAAAAAAGTGTGCAGAGAAACGTCTTTTTGGGGAGCAGTCTTGGAGAACATGGCCCGTAGGTCGCAAGAGAAAATGTATGCACAGCAAAGCGAACTTGTTGTGAAAATCTGTGAATGTCCACAAAAGAAAAGCTGTGGAGCAGTCTTAAGAGACGTACCCTAATAGACTTTGCAAAGAAAAAAAAAAAAAATGTCTGCACAGCAGAGCTGAATTTTTCTATGGAAAGACGTGAGGTGTTGTCTTGAGTGAAGATGCCGTTTTAAGACAGAGAAGTCGACAGCAGGAGACAGCATGGGCGCTGTTAAAACAAAGGCACAAGTTAATGTGCAACTAAGATGCTTGATTGAGACGATAGTCCGGCAGGGGGAGTATTGATACCTGGCCAGGCCCAGCGAAGCATGCGCAGAGCATGGAGCGCAGCAGGAAATAACCGTTTATTTGTTGGCGGTGGCAGCCAGGAAAAGGATTTCGGTGCCGCTCCCGATAATTTGTAAGGTCCTGCATTCCGCTTAAAAAGGGGCGGTAGAGTCCTTGGAAAAGATGACACCTCGTATGATGTGGAGGTATACTCACTAGGTTTGAAGACGGCAGAGAAGGAAATGCCCCTATCTGAATGGGCCATGAGGTCGCCCATATTATTGGAGACCCCAAAGGGCATATCGACCTGAGGAGCAGACAGCCAAGACATGCTAAGATGAAAGGAATTCTTACCTGGTGGGTGTTACGGTGACAGCCCTGCCAGGGAGTTCGTGATGGAGATCAAGGGAGTCTGCATCAGCAGGCCCCTGATTTTTGGAGTTAAAAGGGAAGTAACCGCTACACCCAAGCACGTCTGCGAGGACACCCCAGAGGTTTCGGCAAGGAGCCCCAGACGCCAATCGTCGGTCAGCCTGTTGGAGAAAGCCTTCCCAGCAAAGACTGTCTCCGGACCAGCCGTTTGAGAGGTCTACTTTCAGAGTTCCCCGAGTGAACTTCGCGGTAAGAGCGTTCCAGGTTGGGGCCTGGGGTATGCTGATAAGCTGTTCAGGCCCAGGGACATGTGGGTGGAAAAGTGGATGGACAGGTTGGAGATGTCGTGAAATTGCTGCCGGGTTTACAGAGGGGGAGCCATGTGCCGGAAGTTGCGGTCCCCTCTCTTGCGCAGAACCGGGTTGTACCCTGCAGCGAAAACTGGACCACAGGGTCCCCGGGTTGTAAAGATGCCCCAGCACGGCCCCTTTGGACTCAAGAGTCCAGTGACTTCCGATTGACAGCCTGATTGATAGGGACTTCAACCCTGATAACACCGATGTGGTGTCACCATGGAAACACCAAATTACCCAGAACTGCCGGGACTTGGTCCCCCAAATCGGGGAGGTTCATATGAATGGGGGAGGAAGAACCTGGTGCCCCCATAATTGGGTAATGACTTTCCCCATCTAAGGATCTCGGGGGAAAAAATGTTTCGATGGACATTGATGAAGCTCCTGTTAGGGGCGGTCCCAGGGGGGAACACGTGCTAGTGGGCCTTAAACTTTTATAATATGAACCATGATAATGATGATGATGACATGATAATGATGAGACCAGATGGTGATGTAGCTGATAGTGAAATGATATAATGAAGAAGAAAAACGACATAGTATGATAATGAGTTGATAAATGATACGTGTAGTGATGAAATTCCCTTTGCAGGTGATTTGGGAGACGAATGGTGGTTCTCGGGAAACCGAGTGCCCTGACTTGCCTGTTCCTGTGACAATTTTGAAGTGACATGGCGGGGAAACCCCCCTCTTAAAACAGCACAGGAAAATATGATTGTTCTAAATGAGGGTTTTCCCAGGACCTGGTTCTGAGGAGAGGTTTCCTCAGCTGCCATGGCAATAGCCTATTGTTAGGGACATGAAAGCCAGGGAGGGTCGTGAGTCAGCTCCTAGTACCTGAACTATATAGAATATAGTGCGGGTTGTCACAAAGTCCATACTTGAGGGACCAGTGTGAGTTAATGTTGGGGATGACATTTAACAAAAGGGTTTCCGATCAAATGTAATGAAAATAATTGATAACACTGACAGTGAGCCGGATGTGAATAAAAAAGAATTGTTAAACTGACAGTAGCAGGATAGAATAAAATGAAGGGTATAGCCCTGACAGTAGCCAGATTGCTGAAGAAGTAGGGTGGGAGGACGGTGGGGCTTCGGCATGTCTTGCCAGAAGACCTGAATGGGGAACTGGAAAAAGGAAAAACCCCCTATACCTTCTGTGATAGTTGGTGACACATGGTCAGGCACAGGACAGGAGGTACGTGAGTTTCTGAGGAAGAGTCAGCAGAAGTGATCTGATGTGTCGGGTCGTACTTCTCTGGCCAGGCACATATCGAAAATGAGCCCGGCCCTAAGGTCAAGATGAAACCGTGCAGGATACCCGAGCCCGCAGAGAGTATAGGCCTGGGAGGGTACAGGGATGCGGATGCTTCAGATAAAGAGAAAGCTGATGTTGGCTATGACTCAGGTGAAGATACAAGTGACAGTGGTGGAATGAAGCTGGTGAGGGCCATGACTGGTCCGGAGTCACTGTCTCTGTTGGATTGTTGACCAGCCCTCGGTCTGGATGACCAGCCTTCCGGTCTGGAGAAGAGGGAGGGGATTATGTGAGACAGTGAGTGAATATGTGATGAATGGGGTGTACTTTTCACCTAGGTATAAGGGAAATGTGTGGCTTTGTAAACCTAGTGGTAGAGAAGGGTCACTACACCTCACATTCAGCAACACTTGCAGCACAAGCCTGAAACTACTCAGGTGTTAATTAGGAGACCAGAAGTAGGTGTTTGGAAACACAATCTGGGAGCTAGTTTAGCCTGGGACACAGGAAGGTGTCCTGGCACAAGAAACAGTCTCCAAAGTGTTAGAGCTGTCTTTAGCCTGGACACAGAGAGTGTCCTGGCACAAGGAAGCAGTCTCCAAGAGTGTTAGAGCTGTCTTTAGCCTGGACACAGAGAGGTGTTCTGGCACAAGGAAGCAGTCTCCAAGAGTGTTTTGGCTATCTCTTTTGGGTGCAGAAGGACCCCGGACATAGGAGTAGTCCAGTGCGAATCCGTGTGAAGAGCGGCTGAATAGGATGTTGGATCTCTCTCAAGTCTGGACATTGGAAGGTGCCTTCAACACAAGGAGAGTATCTGGAAGCTCCAAACTGGAACATATGGATATGTGTTTTTTTGGCACAGACTGGTAGAGTCTGGGTCCCGGATAGAAGAGGGCCATCTATCTAAGTGTTATTAGAGGCTAGACAAGCCAGTTTTTCTGTTTATGCTTTGTTTTAATCTGTTTTGCTGTGGACTTTAATAAAGCCTGGTTGCGCCAGTTTTGCACCAGAACTGCTGTCTGAATGAACTGTTTTCATGCCATTCTGTCTACCAGACAGCGATCCTAGAGCTAAACCCCTGGAATGTCACAATATAATATATATATATATATATATAATATATATATTGTGAGACAGTGAGAGTATGTGTGTTGAATGGGGTGTCATTTCACCTAGATAACTTGCTGACTGTTATAAGGGAAATGTATGGCTTTGTAAACCTAGTGGTAGAGAAAGGTCACTACACCTTACATTCAGTACACACTTGAGCTCAGGCCTGAAACCACTCAGCTGTTAATTAGGAGACCAGAAGTAGGTGTCTGCGAACACAGACAGAGAGCTCGCTTAGTCTGGACAAGGAGTCCAGGCACAAGAAGGATCCCCAGGAGTATGAGTGTTCTCAGTTGGGTGCTAGATGTACCCCCGGACACAGGAGTAGTCTCTGTGAGAATCCATGCGGATAGCTGCTGAATAGGAGGGGAGCTCTCTCAAGTCTGGACGTTGAAGGTGCCTTCAGACCAAGGAGGAGACTCTGTGAAACTCCATGCTGGTAAATGCTGAACATATGTGTTGTTTTGGCCCAGGCTGTTAGAGTCTGGTCCCAGGTAGATAGGGAAATCTATCTAAGTGTAGTAAGTGGCTGGACAAGCCCAGGTCTTATGTTATGATTTGGTTTTGATTATGTTCTGTTTGCTGTGGACTTTAATAAAACTGGTTGCGGCCAGTTTTTACCAGAACTGCTGTCTGTGAATGAACTGTTTCCGTGCCACTCCGTTCTACCCGGACGGCGATCCCAGAGCTATATCCCCTGAAAAGCTTACAATATATATTCAGTATATACATATACACACATACATATACACAATGTGTCATAATCTATGGTAGTGAATCCATTAACATAATGTTATTTACTCAACTCAACAACACTGGGATAGGCGTGTGCCGTGCATTTTGGTTTGCATGGAATTAGCATTGCAGATGTAACTCCCTACTTTTTATACCCTATGTACTTTTGCCTCATCTCCAATTGTATGTTGTTCATCTTTCCCTCCTGAAGGATTTTCTATCGGATTCTCTGTGGTCCACTCCCTGACCCCCTGGATAGAGCCTGGAGCTTTACCAATGGCTGATAGGCCGCTTGAGCATTCAGATGGGACCACACGTCATCCACAGAGAGCCTGCAAAAGGGAGATAAGGGGGGGAGAGATAGATGCCGGTTTTCAAAGCTATAACCTGAGCACAGCAGGATGCATGTGGTGTTTGTGTAGCTGCTGAGTTTTCTTTGCCTACCTCTAACATCACAGCCTCAGCTGACATTTGTAGATGAGGACTTGCAGGTAGCTGTTTGTAGTGAAATCACAGTAGCTGAGAGGCATCAGGCTGTCTAACAGATGTTTAACCCCTGCAGAGATTCTGCTGGATGCATCGGACCCCCTGTGCATTCATTTATGTTCAGTTACAGATAATTCAGAATTTTGATTACTTCACAATCTGGTTTACGTTCTAACTGATCACTATAACTAATGTGGACAATACATTAATAATTGTTGTAAATGTTTCAAAAAAGCCCTTAAAGAAACAAATCTAGTGACTGCAGATAAAATAATAATAAACTTTATTTTTATAAGCTCTAACATTTCTGCGTGCTTTACAGTTTGCACACATTATCATCACTTCCCCCGAGGGGCTCACAATCTAATTCAGATTGCCATTAGTGGCAGCGTTTTGGGGTGCACACTGGCAAGCAGGTGATTTGCATAATTGTGGCTCCTGATTACTAGAAGACAGAGGTGTACTAGGGTTTCGTTTTAGGGGGGGGGGAAACTTCTAGGGGGCCCCTAACCCAGAGAACCTCAGCGAATGACCGGCTTTGCCAAAAATAAAAGACCAATATTGTATCCTGCCATAGGTCATGGTAAATAATACCAGTCCACAAACAATAAAATTACAGCACAGGTAAAAGAAATGACTTACCCTGACGTTCTTTCTGATGGAATTGCTCACTTTCATTCTTTTCCATCGGCCCCAACCTTCTTAACGACCTCCCAGCCAGGACTGGGCTACAGAGAAAACAAACAGACACGTTTCACTTCCCCATAATTTTCACATGCCCACGGTTAAACAATTGGACAATTCTCAACCACACAAACTCCCATCCTGCTGATACCCCAATACTGAGCGCTGCTGCCATATGTGTCCCATTCTGAAACCTAAACCCCAAAACTAGCCACTGTTGCCATGTGTCCCAATTACAGCACCTCATACCCCAATACGACCCCGCTTCTCCCCTATGTTCCCTATTACTGCACCTATTGTGGACCTCTTAAAATTCTAAAGAAACCCCTCTATAATATAAGTAATGCCAGTTGCAAGTGCCCTAAAAACAGGCCCACTTTTTTGCCCCCTAGAAGTAATATTGCCCCGGTGCCCCTTTGACATCACAGTAACCAGTTTTTCCCCTAAAACAATAATGCCCATTTTACATTTAACCCTCTCTGACATTAGACGTACTACCCGTCCATAAAACCCCGTGCCTTTTTCTGACCTTTGGACGGGATAGAAACTCATGGCCCTTTAATGCGACATCGCACTTAAGTAGCGGTGAATCGCATTAAAATTCCGACCCCCAGCAAACCTCTGGAATTTTGGCTCGGCATCCCCGGGCTGGCGTCCTCCCCCCTCAGCCTTCCCGATCGCTTGGATTGGCTTGTTGAATTCTGAACATCCAATCACAGCCTTTCTCACTGTTTCAGCCAATCAGAGGGCTAAAAACAGTGAAAACCAGGCTGGGAAACGATTACCGATTACCAAATCCAAAGGCCCCGGGGCCCTTTGGAAATCCAACCCCCCCCGGAATTGGCGCAAATCGCCGATCAAAATCGATCGCGCCAATCACAGGGAAACAGCCGCGGAAAATATCCCGCTGTCCCCCGCCTGTAATCCCGGATTGGGGGCAGTAAAAGCACCGATCCTAGGCCAGGGCCGTGGGCATAAAGGAGCTGATTGGCCGATCGATGCCCCACGACGATCGCGCCAATCAAAGGCACACCCAGCGGGGGTGACCGCTCTTTCCCTCTAGGTGACCTTCCGGGAAACCTGCCTAGGAATCGGAGCTGTGAGCTCCGATTAGGGGGGCCGGTTGCCTACAACCGCAATGAAAGGGGCTCCTTTGATTGGTGGGAACGTTTGATCATCGACCCACCATTAAGGTCACAGCAGCGATTGACCGCTCTGTGACCTGTCTGCAAACTAGATCGACCGTCGGACCGCACTGCAGGGGGTCCTCACACTTGCAGAGGATTCCCTCCCGTGCGGTCACACTGCCAATCTCCTCCTGTCGGGGGGCCAGTGTTTCCACAGTAGCCTGTGACACCACAAATCCGCTGAAAAAGAAAGAAAAGAAGAGAGAAGAAAGAAGAGAGAAGAAAAAGAGAAAAGAAAAAAAAAATACAAACGTGAGTTTTTGAGCCCCGATCCCTGCCCGATCCACCCCCAAACCCCCCATTCCCCCCTCCCCTTTCCCCCTCTTTTTACCCCCCCTTTGCGCCGCCGAGCGTTGATTGGGACGCAGTTCCCCATCAACACTTTCGAACCCCCCTCCGGCGCCCATCCGCAGCCCAAACTTTGATAAGTGCAGCGGTCACTTTTCAAAACTTGTCCTGCCGTTTTTTTTTTTACCCCCCCCTTTCCGCCATCCCGTCGCCCCACAGCCACGGAATTTATAAGTGACACCATCACTTCAAGCTCTTCCTCCGTTTTTTTTTTTTTTTTTTTTCCCAAAAATTTTCCCCCCACCCCTGCCACACCAGCACCAGGAAATTTGATAAGTGACACCATCCTTACAAGCTCTTCCTTGCCGTTTTTTGTTTTTTTTCACGAATTTTCCGCCACTCCCTGCGCACATCCACACCAGGGGAAATTTGATAAGTACACCAGTCACTTATCAAGCTCGTTCCTGCTGTTTTTTTTTTTTTTTTTTTCACCAACTTTTCTGCCCCCCGGTGCCACACCCCGCCAGGGGTTTTTTAAAATGCACCAGTCACTTTTAGAGTCGTTCCTGCTTTTTTTTTTTTTTTTTTTTTCCCCCCAATTTTTTGCCACCCCGTCCCCATCCAGCACCGGGGAACTTGATAAGTGCACCAGTCATTATCAGAGCTCTTTCCGCTGTTTTTTTTTTTTTTTTTTTCACCCCTTTCCGCCCCCCCCCGTGCGCACATCCAGCAGCCGCGGAAATTGATAAGTGACGGGGGTCTTTTACGAGCTCGTGCCTGCCAGTTTTTTTTTCACCCCCTTCCGCCACACCCGTGGCACACCACACCGGGGAACTTTGATAAGTGACAGCGGTCACTTATCAGAGCTCGTGCCTGCCATTTTTTTTTTTACCCCCCCTTTCTGCCACTCCCGTGCGAAACCCCAGCCCGGGAAAATTAAAAAGTGACAGCGGTCACTTTCAAGCTCGTCCCCCCCCTTTTTTTTTTTTCCCCCCCCTTTTTCCGTCACCCCGTGCGCACATCCAGCAGCCACGGAACTTTGAAAGGGGACACCGTCACTTACAGAGCTGTCCTGCGGTTTTTAGACTTTTTTTCCAGGCCTTTTTTTTCCCTATTCCTTTCTTTTTTTTAGCTTTTTTTTTCACTTAGTTTACACCAATCCACTACCCCCCCCCCCCACAAACACACATTAAAAAATAAAGTTCCACAAAGCACCACATTCAAAAAAAAATGTCCCCCCGTCACGCTCACCCAACAGCGTTTTTCAGTGGGGGGCATACCACCTTGCCCCGCACTAAAATCGAGGGAGAGACCCACATTTCTTTTTTTTCAGTGAAAATTCTTCTTCCTCCTCATTTCCTCCTCGGGCCGGGGAACCGCCACGCAGACCCCCCGGGACAGAACAGGGGGCAGCGCCCGCCCCTGAAAATGAACCAGCCACCCTCTTCACCCCGTTGGACCCCCCCCCCGAAAAATTAACCATGATTCTTTTTTGGCAAATCAGGAATCGGTTTCCCCCACCGGCTCACAGAAATAATTTTTTTTAAAGTCTTTTTTTGAGGTTTTAAATTTAACCTCATGTGGAGCAAAAAAAATTTGTACGCTGGGGAATTTTTGGCGAAAAAAACCCCCCTTTATATTTTCCCCTGTCTCCGTAAACGCAGTTGAAAGATGCATTTTTGGGGGGCCGGCCCCCCATAGGGGACCTAAAGCCAGAAATTCGGCAATATTGGATTTTTTTATATTTATACAAACTCCATTTTTTTAAGGCAGGCTCGGCGCTTTTTTAGGCCATCCAAAAAAATTCCGCATTATAAGAAACCCCCGTGTCCCCCACGGATGACCCCAACTTTGACCGCCTTTCAAAGTTCGGGGGTCATCGAACTTTTTAAAAAAAAAATTTGCGAAGTTAGGGCCCCAAAAGGGGGCATCTTTGGGGGATGAGTCCGGGGGCTTTTTTAGGGGGGGTCCCCCTTCCCCAGTACCTGCCCAGCAAGAGGGCAAGGTACGGAATCAAACTCTACAACGTTGAGAGTACTCGGGTACACACACAGCTTTAGAGTTTAAAAAAGGAAAGGAACCGGGGATTGTCCCCCCCTGGTGCCCCCCCCCCGGGAGTGGGGGGGAAAATTGTGGGGATTTGGTGCCCCCACTCTGGATAAAGGTTTACCTTTTACACGATAACTTTTATTCCAGCATCCCACTTCAAACCCCTCTGCCCCGGGGTACCGCAGCCTGCTTACCGCCCAAAAAAATCAGAAGGCCCCCCGAAGACGCTACTTGGGCGATGCTCAAAAGGGTGAGAGCAGAGCCCAAGAGCGACCACCTGTTGGTGGTAAGTACAAGGAAAAGGGGGGAATGCCTTTTTTTGACCACCAACGGGTGAGGCAGCGCCCCGGCACGACGGGGTACCTCTACACAGGTCCGAAACCGGACTGTGTGGGGGGTACAATAAATACGGGGGGGGTGTTGATCTCTCTATCAACTCCCCAACCGTACAGTTTTTTGGAAAGGCCAAGGTGTGGTACAAGAACGCCGTGCACATCGCCCAAAAGGGGCCAATGCTAACGCTTTCCTGCTGTCACGATGTCACGCAACAGCGAACACTTACCTTCTTTTTGGGGAGTAGTGGTTAAGGCCCTGATTTTGGCCTCAGGAAACCGGGCCCCATACTTCCGGAACTAAGGGCTCGATTACCAGGCGCTTTTCCCGGGGGTGGTCCCCCCAACTGGAAAAAAGGTAAGCCAAAAAAAAGTGCGGGGTTTTTTTAAAAAGGGGGGAATCGAAGGGGACACCACTTACAAGCGCCCCCTCCCCCCGAAAAACCGGCCTTTTTATGAAGGATTGTTTAAAAATTGCCACACCTCAATGCACTACAATTTACTTTTCAGGAAAGATTAGTTCCAGAAGGGGGCAAATTTTTTAAAAGTTCCTTGGGAGTCATTTCCAAAAAATCACTTTTGGTTTTTTTTTTTGTTTAGGCACATCAGGGGCTCTGCAAACGGGAAATACGCCCGCAGCCTTTTCCCAAAGTTCTTCCAAAAGTAAATTTCCCTTTGACCCCAAAAATTTGCCCAACAGTTTTTTCAACATATGGGGTACCAGGTACCAGGACAAATGAAAAAAATTTTGGTGTCCAATTTTTTCCCCTTTTAAACCTTGGGGAAAAAAAAATTGGGGGGTAAAACATCATTTGTGGAGTAAAAAGTAGGATTTTTTTTTTTTTTCCCTGGGGTAAAACTTTAGTGAAACACTTGGGGGGTTAAAGTGCCACCACACCAATAAGTTCCTTGGGGGTCAGTTTCCAAAATGGGTACATTTGGGGGTTTCCCTGTTTAGGCACATCGGGGGCTGCACGGAATACGCCCGCAACCATTCCATCAAAGTCGCATTCCAAAACGTCACTGCTTTTCCCCTTCCCCCGCCCCCGTGTGCCCAAACAGTGTATCCCCCCCAAATATGGGGGTATCAGCGTACTCAGGCAAATTGGAAAACCACTTTGGGGGGCCCAAATTTTCCCTTACCTTGGAAAAAAAAAATTGGGGCTAAAACATCAATTTGTGGGGAAAAAAAAAAAAAAATTTTTTTTTTTTTCACGCCCGGGGGTTATAAAGTTAGTGAAACACTTGGGGGGTTAAAGGGGCCCACACACCTAGATAATTCCTAGGGGGTCTAGTTTCCAAAATGGGGTCACATGTGGGGGTTTCCACGTTTAGGCACATCAGGGGCCCTCCAAACGCAACATGGCGTCCGTTCGCAATTCCAGCCAATTTTGGTTTGGGAAAATCAAACGGCGCTCCTTCCCTTTCAAGCCTGCCGTGCGCCCAAACAGTGGTTCCCCCCCACATATGGGGTATCAGCGTACTCAGGACATGTTGGACAACAACTTTTGTGGTCCAATTTCTCCTCTTACCCTTGGGAAAATAAAAATTTGGGGACAAAAACATCATGTTTTTGGAAAAAAATGATTTTTTTCTTCACGGCTCTACAATACAAACTTGCGTGAAGCACTTGAGGGTTCAAAGTGCTCACCACACATCTAGATAAGTTCCTTAGGGTCTAGTTTCCAAAATGGGGTCACATGTGGGGGGTTTTCCACTGTTTAGGCACATCAGGGGCCCTCCAAACGCAACATGGCGCCGTTCGCAATTCCAGCCAATTTTGTTTGGAAAAGTCAAACGGCCGCTCCTTCCCTTTCAAGCCCTGCCGTGCGCCCAAACAGTGGTTCCCCCCCACATATGGGGTATCGGCGTACTCAGGACATGTTGGACAACAACTTTTGTGGTCCAATTTCTCCTCTTACCCTGGGAAAATAAAAATTTGGGACTAAAACATCATGTTTGTGGAAAAAATATGATTTTTTTTTCTTCACGGCTCACATTACAAACTTGCGTGAAGCACTTGAGGGTTCAAAGTGCTCACCACACATCTAGATAAGTTCCTTAGGGGGTCTAGTTTCAAAATGGGGTCACATGTGGGGGTTTCCACTGTTTAGGCACATCAGGGGCCCCTCCAAACGCAACATGGCGTCCTTCGCAATTCCAGCCAATTTTGGTTGGAAAAGTCAAACGGCGCTCCTTCCCTTTCAAGCCTGCCGTGCGCCCAAACAGTGGTTCCCCCTCACATAGGGGTATCGGCGTACTCAGGACATGTTGGACAACAACTTTTGTGGTCCAATTTCTCCTCTACCCTTGGGAAAATAAAAAATTGGGGACTAAAACATCATGTTTGTGGAAAAAATATGATTTTTTTTCTTCACGGCTCTACAATTACAAACTTGCTTGAAGCACTTGAGGGTTCAAAGGCTCACCACACATCTAGATAAGTTCCTTAGGGGTCTAGTTTCCAAATGGGGTCACATGTGGGGGGTTTTCCACTGTTTAGGCACATCGGGGCCTCTCCAAACGCGACATGGCGTCTGTTCTCAATTCCAGCCAATTTTGGTTTGGAAAAGTCAAACTGCGCTCCTTCCATTCCGACTCTGCCGTGTGCCCAAACAGTGGTTTTCCCCCTGACATATGGGGTATCGGCGTACTCAGGAGAAATTGCACAACAACTTTATTAGTCCCTTTTTCTCCTTTTTTTTCCCTTGTGAAAATAAAAAAAATGTTTGAAAAAGATCATTTTTGTGACTAAAAAGTAAAATGTTCATTTTTTCCTTCCACGTTGCTTCAGCTCCTGTGAAGCACCTGAAGGTTAATAAACTTCTTGAATGTGGTTTTGAGTACCTTGAGGGGTGTAGTTTTTTAGAATGGTGCACTTTTGGGTATTTCTGCTATATAGACCCCTCAAAGTGACTTCAAATATGAGTGGTCCCGAAAAAAAATGGCTTGTAAATTTTGTTGAAAAAATGAGAAATCGCGGTCAACTTTTAACCCTTATAATTTCCTAACAAAAAAAAATTTTGCTTCCAAAATTGTGCTGAGTAAAGTAGACAGTGGGAAATGTTATTTCATAACTATTTTGTGTGACATATTTCTCTGTTTAAGGGAATAAAATTCAAAGTTTGAAAATTGCAAAATTTCAAAATTTTTGCCATAATTTGCGTTTTTTTCATAAAATAAATGCAAGTTATATGGAAGAAATTTTACCACTATCATGAAGTACAATATGCACGAGAAAACAATCTCAGAATCGCGAAGATCCTTGAAGCGTTTCCAGAGTTATAACCTCATAAAGAGACAGTGGTCAGAATTGTAAAAATTGGCCCGGTCATTAACGTGCAAACCACCCTTGGGGGTGAAGGGGTTAATAATGTCCCCAAGTTCCCCCTGTACAGCTCCCCCTCACTGGATATATACTGACCCCTTAATATCCCCAAACTATTTAATGGCTCCAACACTGTATGATGGCCCCTAGATAGCATCCATATAGCATAATACACCAGATAGCCTCAATATATATAATGCACCCCCATAGCACCTCTGTATTATAATGCACCCCCATAGACAGGGCCGGCTCCAGGTTTTTATGGGCCCCCGGGCGAAAGAGTCTCAGTGGGCCCCTTTAACACAGACCACGATTCATGATGCACAGATACGGCAGAGAAATATAGTACAGTACAATGTCCAATACTTCACTCTTCCATTACATGATTGATATCTATTGTAAATTGTACAATACTCAAAAACTGCCAAATCCTCACAGCGCACAGTACAGACTGGACAGTACAGTCCTCCAACAATATTATGGGTACCACATAGTCTCCCCCTCATCAACCCATATAAATACCCCATGCAGGATGTCACCCCGCCATCCCCATATAATGCTCCATACAGAATACTGGACCCAAAATAATGCTCCATACAGAATACTGGACCCAATATAATGCTCCATACAGGATACTGGCCCCATATAATGCTCCATACAAATATGGAACTCTCCTCTGCGCTGTGCTGCGTTCTGCACTGTTACGGCTCAGGAAAGGGCGCTGTGGAAAGACTCCCCATTATCATCATCATAGCCTCCCCATCATCATTGCCTCCCCATCATCATCATCGCCTCCCCATCATCATCATCGCCTCCCATCATCATCATTGCCTCCCCTTTATCATCAATTCCTCCACATTATCATCAATGCCTCCCCATCATCATCATCATCACTGCCCCTCCCCCCACCATCACACAGACAGCACCGCAGCACACAAGCACTCTCTCACATACACACACAAAGCACCGCACTACATACACACACACTGATACACACAGACACACACACACACCTCACCTGTTCGGCGTCTGCGCGCTCTCTGCTACAGCCGGCCGCTGAATGATGACGTCATTCAGCGGCGCTGCTGTGAGAGGAAGCGCAGGTGCACCTGGAGCCCGGCTGTGGCGCAGAGGCAACGGGGAGAGGTAAGTATTTGCCAGCTGCTGCCGGGGGCCCTAAGAAAGCGGGGGCAGTGGCGGCGCTGACACCACTCTCCTCCACTAATGGGCGCCGGGGTGCCCAACGGCGAGTGGGCCCCCCGCCTGCTCAGGGCCCCGGCACTTGCGGTGCTGACGCCGGCCCTGCCCCTAGACAGCCTCTGTATTATAATGCACTCCCCATAGGGAGCCTCTGTATTGTAATATTGTAATGCACTCCCCATAGGCAGGCTCTGTATTATAATGCACCCCCATCGACAGCCTCTGTATTATAATATACCCCCATAGACAGCCTTTGTATTGTAATGCACCCCCATAGGCAGCCTCTGTATAATCACCCCCATAGGCAAGCCTCTGTATTATAATGCACTCCCCATAGGCAGCCTCTGTATTAAAATGCACTCCCCATAGGCAGCTCTTGTAGTATAATGCACCCCCCATAGGGAGCCTCTGTAGTATAATGCATCCCCATAGGGAGCCTCTATATTATAATGCACCCTCAAAAGACAGCCTCTATATTATAAAGCACCCCCCTAGACAGCCTCTATATTGTAATGCACCCCCATAGGCAGCCTCTGTATTATAATGCACCCCCATAGGCAGCCTCTGTATTATAATGTACCCCCCATAGGCAGACTCTATATTATAATGCACCACCCATAAGCAGCCTTATTTAAATGCATTCCCTATAGGCAGCCTTATTTATAATGCATTCCCCATAGGCAGCCTTATTTATAATGCACCACCATATGGATCCTTATTTATAATGCACCCCCATAGGCAGCCTTATTTATAAAAGCACCCCCATAGGCAGCCTTATTTATAATGCACCCCATAGGCATCTTATTTATAATGCACCCCATAGGCAGTCTTATTTATAATGCCCCCTATAGGCAGCCTTATTTATAATGCACCCCCATAGGCAGCCTTATTTATAATGCACCCCATAGGCAGTCTTATTTATAATGCACCCCAAGGCAGCCTTATTTATAAAGCACCCCCCAATGGAGCCTCTGTAGTATAATGCACCCCATAGGCGCCTTATTTATAATGCATCCCCATATGGAGCCTTATTTATAATGCACCCCCATAGGCAGGGCCCTTTTTTATAATGCCCCCATAGGGAGCCTTATTTTTAATGCACCCCATAGGGAGCCTATTATAAGCACCCCCATATGGAGCCTCTGTAGTATAATGCATCCCATAGGCAGCCTTATTTATAATGCACCTCCATATGGAGCCTTATTTATAATGCACCCCATAGGCAGCCTTATTTTATAATGCACCCCATAGGCAGCCTATTTATAATGCACCCCCATATGGAGCCTTATTTATAATGCACCCCCCATAGCACCTTATTTATAATGCACCCCATAGGCAGCCTTACTTATAATGCACCCCATAGGGAGCCTATTTTATAATGCACCCCATAGGCAGCCTTATTTATAATGCACCCCATAGGCAACCTTATTTATAATGCACCCCATAGGCAGCCTTATTTATAGTGCACCCCCATATGGAGCCTCTGTAGTATAATCACCCCATAGGCAGCCTTATTTATAATGCACCCCCATATGGAGCCTTATTTATAAAAGCACCCCCATAGGCAGCCTTATTTATAATGCACCCCCATAGGAGCCTCTGTAGTATAATGCACACCATAGGCACCTTATTTATAATGCACCCCATAGTCAGTTTTTTATAATGCACCCCCATAGGCAGCCTTATTTATAATGCACCCCATAGTCAGTTTTATTTATAATGCACCCCCTTAGGCAGCCTTATTTATAATTTCACCCCATAGTCATTTTATTTATAATGCACCCCCATAGGCAGCCTTATTTATAATGCACCTCATAGTCAGTTTTATTTTATAATGCACCCCCATAGGCAGTCTTATTTATAATCACCCCATAGGCAGCCTCTGTATGATAATGCAGCCCCATAGGCAGCCTTATTTATATGCACCCCATAGGCAGCCTTATTTATAATGCACCCCCATATGGAGCCTCTCTTCTGTAAATAATGCACCCCCATATGGAGCCTCTGTAATATAATGCACCCCCATATGAAGCCTCTGCTCTGTAATATAATGCACCACCCCCAGTACAAAAACAAAAAATCCAATACTCACCTCTCTTGCTCCCGGGTCCTGCGCTGCTCACTGCTCTCCCTCTCTTCTCCTGGCAGCGGGTGCCGGCATGACGTCATCGTGCCCGCTGTCAGACGCTGACAAGGGGATTATGGAGAGAAGGAGCGCTCGCTCCTTCTCTCACAATGCGGTCAGCTGTATTGGCTAGATGCCGATACACCTGACCCTCCGATGACGGGCGGGGGGCCCCACTGCTGGCACAGGGCCCCCCACCGCCTGCTCAGGGGCCCCACAGTGGCCGGCGGCAGAGCAGGGAGATCGATTCTCCCTCCTGCCCCAGAATGTAACTGTATCGGCGCGCTGTGCACGCCGATGCAGTTACCGTAGCGTAGCTCCGGTGGGCCCCCTCAAAGCGCGGGCCCGGGCCACTGCCTCCTCTACCCCCCCAGTAGCTACGCACTGCTGGAAGCATTCTGCTCCTTTCAATAGAATTGAATTTAAAGAAGCCAGGTAAGACTAGTGGGCACTAGACAGCAAATATGCCCCAGACAATTCAGTAGTCTAAATTTTTTTTCCCAAAGCTCGGACAATCTCTTTAGAGTGGATCTGCCAATACAAAATACATAAATAGTTCACAATACCATAGAGATAGATCATCAGATCTTTCAAACTGCCCTAACTATGTTGAGCGATACTGCTCGATATCAAAAATATCGGATCGAATGGTATCGCCGATATCACTAAAAATTCGGCGATACCCGATACCGATACCGGAAGTCCAATGTAAGTCTATGGGAACCAAATATCGACAAAAAAAAAACCCATTCTTGCCTTGTTGGTTAATTGTACATGAGGAAAACAACAAAGAGAATGTAGAATGTATTGGGGAGGTTGAGGAGACAATAAAGGCATACATGTTTAACCCAATGCATTGGAATAGCATTAATATATATTTTTTTGGAAATACGTTTGGATTGACGAACAAATTGACAATGTTGTTAACCTTTTTCTATTTTGGCAAATATGTATGTTTCACAACTTCCATGCTCTTCACCTTTTTAACTTTTGCCAGTGCCACACTTTCTCCTTCATAATCTTCAGCAGCATCATCTTCTCATCAAATTATTCTTCATTTTCACCTTCTTAATCTTCTTCTTAAACTTCTTGCTATTCATGTTTTTGTTTACATTACTCATATTGTTATTATAAACTATTAATCTTCTTCATATTCAAATTCTTCATTTTCTTCCTCAACTCTTCATCATATTCTTATTTGTGACAGAGATTCCTGTACTTGAAAATCTGTAAAAGTATGAATTTTTCATTCTTCCGTTCTTGCTGTCACAAAAGATTTAAATTACAACAGTAATTTGCCCGTTTCAGTTTAGCCTGCAGCAGCAGGCATTTTCCAGGGCACCACGAGGGGGAACGGACTCCCCCCCATACACTGCTTAGTCTTCTTCTGCTTAAATTTAGAGCATATATTTTGCTCTTCATTTGGTCTTATACTTCATGTTCTTCTGCTTTTTGATCTTCTGCTTATTGTTTCTTCTTCTGTTGTTCTGTATCTTGTAGTTTGTCTTAACCTTCTTTGTCCTGTTGGTGATCTTCTTCAGGGTAATCTTTTTTTTTTTTTCTTTGTGATGGTGTTCAGGCTGGTTGGCTTCATGCTCGTCGTCCTTGTTGTCGTCATCTTCTTCTGGGTGGTCTTTAAGGTCGTCTAATTTCAGAGAACCAGCTGACGTTACTGTAACCCGACGGGTATCAGATGGAACAAGAGACAATGGAAGTAACGAGGACCAGCTGACTGTGCTGGAACCCGGAGGGGCAGCAGAAGGAAAAGAGGCAATGTCCAAACCGAGTACCAGCTGACGTTTCTTGTGACACGGTTACTAACAGGAGGTACCTGTGCTCCAAAGCACTACCAAGGGTCAGCAGACGTTGCTGGAACTCGTAACGAGATGGAGGCACCTAGGCCAAAGGCACTGGGGAGAACCAGTTGACGGTACTGGACCCCGGACGGGTAGCAGAAGGAAAAGAGGCAATGTCACAACCGAGTACCAGCTGACGTTACTGTGACACGGTTACTAAGCAGGAGGTACCTGTGCTCCAAAGCACTACCAAGGACCAGCAGACGTTGCTGGAACTCGTATACGGAGATGGAGGCACCTAGGCCAAAGGCACTGGGGAGAACCAGTTGACGGTACTGGACCCCGGACGGGTAGCAGAAGGAAAAGAGGCAATGTCACAACCGAGTACCAGCTGACGTTACTGTGACACGGTTACTAAGCAGGAGGTACCTGTGCTCCAAAGCACTACCAAGGACCAGCAGACGTTGCTGGAACTCGTATACGGAGATGGAGGCACCTAGGCCAAAGGCACTGGGGAGAACCAGTTGACGGTACTGGACCCCGGACGGTAGCAGAAGGAAAAGAGGCAATGTCACAACCGAGTACCAGCTGACGTTACTGTGACACGTTTACTAAGCAGGAGGTACCTGTGCTCCAAAGCACTACCAAGGACCAGCAGACGTTGCTGGAACTCGTATACGGAGATGGAGGCACCTAGGCCAAAGGCACTGGGAGAACCAGTTGACGGTACTGGACCCGGACGGGTAGCAGAAGGAAAAGAGGCAATGTCACAACCGAGTACCAGCTGACGTTACTGTGACACGGTTACTAAGCAGGAGTACCTGTGCTCCAAAGCACTACCAAGGACCAGCAGACGTTGCTGAACTCGTATACGGAGATGGAGGCACCTAGGCCAAAGGCACTGGGGAGAACCAGTTGACGGTACTGGACCCCGGACGGGTAGCAGAAGGAAAAGAGGCAATGTCACAACCGAAGTACCAGCTGACGTTACTGTGACACGGTTACTAAGCAGGAGGTACCTGTGCTCCAAAGCACTACCAAGGACCAGCAGACGTTGCTGAACTCGTATACGGAGATGGAGGCACCTAGGCCAAAGGCACTGGGGAGAACCAGTTGACGGTACTGGACCCCGGACGGGTAGCAGAAGGAAAAGAGGCAATGTCACAACCGAGTACCAGCTGATGTTACTGTGACACGGTTACTAAGCAGGAGGTACCTGTGCTCCAAAGCACTACCAAGGACCAGCAGACGTTGCTGGAACTCATATACGGAGATGGAGGCACCTAGGCCAAAGGCACTGGGGAGAACCAGTTGACGGTACTGGACCCCGGACGGGTAGCAGAAGGAAAAGAGGCAATGTCACAACCGAGTACCAGCTGACGTTACTGTGACACGGTTACTAAGCAGGAGGTACCTGTGCTCCAAAGCACTACCAAGGACCAGCAGACGTTGCTGGAACTCGTATACGGAGATGGAGGCACCTAGGCCAAAGGCACTGGGGAGAACCAGTTGAAGGTACTGTACCCCGGACGGGTAGCAGAACGCACCCATGAAAATGTAAGTTGACAGGACGCAAGCCGTCCGCAGTTACCGAATCACAACAGTCCTACAGTGGGTGCTTGTCCTATTGTCACAATGGAAACAGCCTTTATTTACATATCCCACAGCACACATAGGAATCACCTAAACTGCAGGCACCATAGAGTCGGCTAACCCGAATGCAACACGACAGCACAACTTATTGGAGGATAATTGACGTTCACACTGCCAGGAAACAGCTGTCGTGCTGTAACCAGGCTGGCCAGGAGTCAGTACCCCTGCCAATTACTTACGAGCAACAAATGGCGGTGTTGTAGCCCAGGGAGTAGAGTTCAGGTGGTAGAAAGATGAACATAACAGGAGACATGGAAAACGTTGCCAAACAGTTATTTAATCTTAAAACGGACAGGCAAATTCAGGTGATATCCATGCCTTGTTCATTTTCAGAAAAAGTAAGCCGGTCTACATTCTCTGAGGATAGTCGCATGCGACGGTCTGTTAGTACACCACCTGCAGCACTAAAGACGCGCTCAGATAATACACTGGCAGCAGGGCAAGCCAGCACCTCCAATGCATACTGGCTAAGCTCTGGCCATGTATCCAACTTAGAGACCCAAAATTTGAAAGGGAAGAGGCATCTGGGAGTACACTTAGAGGGAAAGACAAGTAGTCTGTCACCATCTTACGGAAACGTTGCTTCCTGGTGACTGGAGCCGTCTCGGATGGTGTAGACCTTGCTGGCGCTGTCACAAAACTTCGCCACATTTGTAACATACAGCTCTTGCCCTGTGCAGAGGCGCTTGCTTGTGCTCCTCTTGTTGTAGAGGTGTCTACACTGCCTCGACGCACAGAGCTGCTTTGTAAAGCAGTAGCAGCAGCATCTCTCTCGGCTGGAATGTACAACAGTATGGATTGCACCAGTGTGTCTTGGTACTCCCGCATTTTACGGTCCCGGTTCCCGGTGTGATGAGGGTTTGTAAGTTGTCCCGGTAGCGAGGGTCTAGGAGGGTGTACACCCAATAATCTGACGTGGTGAGAATGTGGGCGATGCGGAGGTCGTTTCTCAGGCACTGAAGCATGAAATCAACCATGTGCTGCAGACTCCCAACTGGCCAACAAAAGCTGTCCTCTGGAAGAGGCGTCATCTCTGCCTCCTCTGCATCACCCCACCCTCGCTCTACATACTGACTAGAGCGTTGTGTACCTCCCTCTGTAGGGATTTCTTCCTCCTCCATTGACTCCTCCTCCTCCTCATCCTCCTCACAAAGTGAGCCCTGCCCAGCCCTTTGTGAGGAACCACGTTGCGCTGACTGTCCTGAAGGTAATTGAATTTGTGACTCCTCATCCTCCACCTCTTCCAAAACCTCTTCCTTTAGTGCTTTCAGTGATTTCTGAAGCAGGCAGATAAGGGGGACAGTCATGCTGACTAGTGCATCATCTGCACTCGCCATCCGCGTTGAGACATCAAACGCACGCAAAACGTCGCAGATGTCCTTCATAGAGGCCCACTCAGTAGTGGTGAAGTGTGGACGGCGCAAAGAGCGACTTGATTGCGCCTGATGCAGCTGATACTCCATTACTGCTGTCTGCTGCTCACACAACCGCTCCAACATATGTAACGTGGAATGTTCAGGAAGGCGAAATCGGCGTTGCAGAGCAGCAATGCGCGATCTGGCTATGCTGGAACGTCGCAAGTGAGCGCACTCTAGGCGGACCTTCTGCAGCAGTACAGCAAGATCCGGATAGTCCCTCAAAAAACTCTGCACGACCAAGTTGAGCACATGTGTCAGACATGGTATGTGAGTAAGGTTGCCAAGGCCCAGACTGCCACCAGATTTCGGCCATTGTCACACACTACCAAGCCTGGTTGGAGATTCGCAGGCAAAAACCACACGTCGCTCTCCTGCTTGATGGCATTCCATACCTCCTGCGCTGTGTGGCTTAGATTCCCCATTGAAATCATTTTCAGGACGGCCTGTTAACGTTTGGCCACGGCTGTGCTCGTATCGGTCGCAACAGGTAAGCGTTCACGGTCCATGTGGAGGTATACCGTGACGGCTCGTGCAGCGATGATTCTGAGGAACTGGAGTAGGAGGAGGAATCAATGTGTACAGACTGGATTCCTGCAATCCTTGGAGTTGGCAGAACACGTACAGCGCCACTGGCAAGATCTGTACCCGGCTCCACAACATTGACCCAATGGACAGTGAGGGAAAGGTATCGTCCCTGGCCATGGGTACTGGTCCACGCATCGGTGGTCAGGGGACCCTGCTACTGACGGCGTTTAGTAGCGCATGTTTAATGTTTCCCTCGACATGTTTTTTGCAGAGCAGGGACGGCTTGCCTGCTGAAATAAAATCTGCTTGGCACATTATATTGTGGGACTGCCAATGCCATTAAGCTCCTGAAACTGTCAGTCTCCACCAGCCTGAATGACAGCATTTCAAGGGACAGGAGTTTTGCAATGCCAGCATTCAGAGCCTGTGCTCGTGGATGGTTTGCCGAGTATGGCCGTCTTTTATCCCATGCCTGTGGTACGATGGCTGTTTTGTGGCCTGGGAGTGTGACGATGACTGTGAACTTGCTGCTGTGGGTGGAATAACAGTTTGTCTATGGACAACAGTGACCGAGGTTCTTCCATGGAGATCCTGTGAGGAAGCCGAACCAGGTGTGTGTGAGCTGGAGGTAGAGGCTCCAACACGACCTGAAGATGTAGGTGCTGCTGTAGGTTGGCCTACATCTCCAGTGTGTCTTTGTAACTCAGCTACGTGCTTTGTCCGTACATGTTTCCACATATTTGTGGTATTCAGGTTACTGATATTTTTACCTCTTTTAACTTTTTGCTTACACAGCTTGCATTTAACATAGCAAATATCATCTACAAGTCTGTCAAAAAAGGACCACGCAGTGCAAGTCATGGGAGCGCCAATTTTGACATTTCTAAGAGAACTGCTCCCAACAGGTGCCAAACTGGAGGCTACAGGCAAGCGAGTCTGCAGCCTACCTCTCCCTCCTCTTTGTACCGTTGGGCCAATCTCTTCCTCAAGCTGCTCCCACCACCTTCCTGCTGCTCACGCCATGTTGGGTCTCGGACTTCATCATCTCCACTACCCTCTTCCAACACCTGCTGCTGTTGGATGGTCTGGGCAGCACCATGCTCCACAAAACCTGGCAACTTAGTCTCATAATCATCATGAGAGCGTTCTGCGGGTGCTGTCCATCGACACTGCTCACCCGCCTCTTCAGATTGAGAGAGACCCAGGACATTTAGGAGTATGGAATTGTCTGGGACATCTAAATTTTGAAACCGGGGCTGCTTTTAACTAGACAAAGTTATCGTGTATCCAGACATATGAGGACCATCTAAAGGGCCACCTGGCAAAATGTGTTTGAGTCCCTGTCCAGGGGACGGGGTTGAAGTAAAACCTAAAAATGCCATTACTCAAGCAGAAATTACAATATTGGGGCACATCGTAGTTCAAAGGGAAGTAGCGCCGGGACAGAGAAGTCACTCCCTTTCCAAAAGTGGCCGGACCCGAAAAACCTTAAGGGAAGTGCGACAGTTCCTGGGAAAAGGGGGTTACTATAGGTTTTTTCGTGAAGATTACCCGAAGAAGGCAGTTTCCTTTACAGGCCCTTTCCTAGTAGGACAATCCCTAAAGAGCAGAAAAACCCTTTAAATTGGGTAAAGAACAGGGGGAAGTTTCCCAAAAAGTAAAAAAGAGATCCGACAGGTGATGAGTTTTTAAAAACCTATCCTGTTTTAACACCCAAAACCTTTCTTTTGTACCCCGACCCAGTAATGAAGGGTTGGACCGTTTCAGTCAAAAGCAGAATGGACAAAAAAATGTATGCATATGCTGCAGAAATTTCGGCCCAATAAAAGAATCCGGAAAATTTTTAGCGCTTCAAGCTGGAGTTTCTGGCGCTGGTTGGGCCATACTGAAAGATTTAAGCACTATCTGGCCCCCAAATAAGTTCATGCGTTTCAGAAAAAAAACCGTTAGCACCTGGAAACCGCAAGCTGGGGCGCCATGGAGCAGAGTTTGGATGGCTCGGTTTCCCAATTCCAGTTTACATCAAGTACGGGCGGGGTCGAAGGAATGTAATGTGATGCGTTGTCCGAAGGCCGCATGACTTGACACGGAAGAAGAATCGGACGACCTGGAAGAAAATTTTAGCTACCGGTTCCCTCGAATTGGGGGTTTGTCCACGAGACGAGTCACAGAAAGCAGAATTTTGCAACTTTTAAACCTTGCCCAACTAGTTGGAAAGGAATCAGGACAGTGTTCAGTGGTCAGCCGCATCAAGGAGAGTTAAGAAGGAGGTCCTCTTGGAAAAGATGCACCTATGCAGCCAGCCCTGTGGAAAGAGGGGGAAAAACAGGTTGTTCTATAAGTGAGAAAATTGTGCGAGTACGTCACCCCCCGAACCCCTGAAATGGTCTGCAAAACCCTGGTCCCCCAAGCAGACGTCCAATGTGTTGGAAGCGTACCACGATCAAGCAGGACACTTTGGCTGGAGGAAGCTGGGGGACCTGTTGGATGCCGGTTCTACGGGGGGAGGGATGCGCAGCTCCGTCGGAGGTGGTGTCGGAACTGTGGACCCTTGGTCTCAGGAGAAAGAATACGGTAGTCAAAGGCCCCCCTGCAACCTATCCGACGACTCTCCCCTGGGAGTTGTGGCCCTGGACCCCGTTTAAACTGTCGCGAGTAGATTGGATAAAAAATTTGCTTGACATGGTGGACCATTACTCCAGATTTCTTTGGTAGTCGTTCCAGTGGGAAAGGGCCAGACCGCAGTGAGGCCGCGAAGACCCTTTTAAGAAAGCTCTGCCCCGACGCATGGGTATCCCCAGCAAGTCTTACGATAAGGGGCCCGCTTTCGAAACTGATTTATTCAAGGAATTCTGTTTTGTACGGGTGCAAGGAAAAAAAGACCCAAACCATACCCCCCTCAAACCCGGTCTTTGTGAAAAGTGAACCATATGTCTGACTTGTTGAGTTCCATTTCCCTTGGAAGACAGGAAAACGATGGCGGATTTTCTACTGATTTGGTGATTTTTACAACCATATACCTGTAATTTAACTAAATGCCCCCCCAGCCTATCTTATGAGAGCAAGGCCGGAAAACCACCAAAGGTTTGAATTGGAGTGTAGAAACCCGGGGGCAGTTGATGCCCCTGGAGAACGGGACGTTTATCGGCCCAAATGCAATAAGAAGAGTACAAAACTGTGTAAAAGAAAGTCTCAATAAGGCCGGGAGAAACAGGAAGATGTTTACAACCGAAATGCTCCTGCCAAGCCTTGTTGCCTGGGGAGGTAGTATAAAAAGAAAAAGAAAGATGCCCCAAACTGGATAATCAGTGGAGAAAGAACCCTTTAGGGTCATACAAGATTCTAATAGACAACAGAAAGTTTGTGTCGTCAGTAAGGACGGAGAAGAACAACAACCACTGTGTCCAGAGATCATTTGAAGTTGTGCCCAGAACACTTAAAGAGTTGTGAAAAGAACCCTGTCTTCAATCAAAGAAAAAAGAAAGGAAAAAGGTCCTACCACCGGTCTGGGAGATTTTCCCTGCGGATTGGGCCCCGGGATGGGAGATGCTGTATAATTTCCAGTGTTGCAGTTTTATCAGCCCAAGAGGAAAGTTCTACCTCCATTTGTGCTGTGGTGCCAGTTGAGCCCGTAAAGGGAGTTACCCTTTCCCAGCAACACCTCAACCTTTTGAACCTCAAGATGGATCATCTGAAGCAGCCCCCCATACTATGGGATCCCCTGGTGAAGCGGGACTCACACCGCCCAGCATCAGTTACGCTTGCCAGATCCATGGGAAAGATTAAGGCAGTTCTATAGTTTGCCGTACGCAGTGCAGACAGATTGCAACTTGTTATACCGGAAAACTACACCACGTAGATCAGAGAGAATCCAAAGGGAAATACCCATTAGATATCAGCAGTGATTATAACGAATTTATGTGAACATTGTAAAAGTCTATATTTTATAAATGTGTTTTTTCTCTATTATGTCTTCGTTTAACAATGGACTCAGAGGCTGAGGACTGACCCAGCCCAAAACTGTATCCTTTTAATGTTGCCCTAAAGTGCCTTCTTAATGGTTTCACATGAAACCTTGCCCTCACCTCTGAACAAACCCTTTGGGGTGTGGCACTGGTGAGGTTGCATTTGGATGTCCTGCAGCCCACCCAGGCCCCACGTAAAGGGGTTTGGTGCGGGTCCTTCAAAAGTATTTTGTATATTATTTATTGAATGCTATTTGATACTATTTGAAATTTTTTCTATAAAGTTCGTAACGTTCAAGGTGTTCTCCCCTCCCGGATGGGAAGTGTTATTGTTTAATGTTTATTGTATGAACAAAAGGTCTCTTTATTTTTTTTACACCCCGGGAGTGCTGACGTTTACCATGGGGAATGTGTTAGCCCTGGTACAAATACCAGGAGGATGAGGGGGAGAGGAAACAGTTAAGGTCTCTTCATGCATCATGTACACTTCTGCACACCCAGTAGGGGTGGGGAAAGGGGGGGAGTGATTTAGTCAGTCGGGGTCCGGATTCAGAGTGAGAAAAGTCAGTTTCCTGTCCTTGGACAGAGTAGACGTGCCCAAAGTTAAGTTTCATCAGTTCAAAAAAGTGGAAGTCTGGTGTTGGTGTCTGTATACACCTTAGTCTAGTCAGAGCTGTCCCCCACTGGAAGAAAGATGAAAAATCTATTAAGAGACAAGCAAGGCGAAGGGCAAAGTGGAAGGAAGATAATTGGGAAAAGTGTTTTGACTAGGAAAAGTCCTGCAGTTGCCCAAAAAGGGTTTCTGGGGGCCGAAGGATCACATTGTACAGCTTTGTGAAGAGAAAACCAGGAAACTACCGGACCTAGGTCGCGGCAGACAAGCCCTATAGTCAGAACGTAGCTGGGGGGTCAGGGGTGTGTGAAACTTTGAGTTAGTGCACGACAAGAAGGATTCAGCTCCCTCGCAGGAAGGTTCTAACACAAATTTGACTGGCAGAAAAAGCTAAAGATTAGCTGGAATAATAGAGAGATACGCTTCAGGCTGGTGTACTTTTGCTTCTTTTGGGAAAATAAAGGGGCCCCTAACTTGCTTAGCTGTTGCCCCAAAGCTAAACCTCCATTTAACCCCATCAGCCTCCCCGGGACCCGGCCCCTTTTCATCCTGCATGTAAAGGTATGGAAAGACGTTGACTGGGGGTGAGACTGGTTATTTTGCATGCTGCACAATTTCCCCACCTAAATACCGACCTGAGGAAAAAGTCCCACCTGTAAAAAGGGGGCCTGACATCTTGCTGCCCCACCATCCCCCCAGAGAAACTACAGCAAACGCTGGGACAAATTACCAGAATACTACAGGTGGCGTCACGAATGTACATAAATCAATCCCCTGTAAATATATCCAACATACGTCAGACCGCCGGGCCACAGACCGAGCCACAGCTACCTGTGACAAAAAATTTCCCCTAGACTTCTACGGGCTCGGCTCTGTGACCCATTTTCCCTGGTAACCCCCAATTGGTGGTGGCGGGCGACACAATACCTTGCACTCCAAACAAGACTGGCATTGTGCAAGCGCATGGGCG